>JABCRI010001220.1:0-48034 GCA_015143295.1 Tetracentron sinense
TAGCACCACAGGACCCCATTTTTCAATGGGTACCTACTACCTAAACTTAAGCCAATTTAATCTCAAATTAATTATAATGTCCAAGTATTTAAAAGAATACTAATCCAAGAAATATAGAAAGCTAGAGACTAGGGTCGAAACCGGTGGGTTGTACGTACCCTCACCATGGTGAGATAAAAACGAGCGTAGTTCTGGCCACCATGAGCCCATGTCAAGTGGGGTTAGTGTGGTCGTGTGTGCAATAGGGTGGTCAAGGGTTAGCACGGAGGGCTAGGGTTTAGGTGACCGGGGGGTGTGGTTGGTCAAGTGCTAAGGGTTGGTTAACGCGGTAGAGGAGTGTAAACAGGTTAGGGACTAAGCCTAGACTTAAATAGGATTCTAGTGAGTCTTTTTGAATATTTGATTTTTATATTTTTTCTGCTTTCTGAGATTTTATCAAGTTACCTCGTTAGAAATGAGGGAAGTTAACCAGGGTTAAAAGGCTAAGTAGAGTCAAGGCAAATTACTTAAAACATTTTTTGTTCTTTTGGGGTTTTTCTATTTTTTTGTATTTTGTACTTTATGAGAGTTCCATGCTAGGGAAAGCTTAACTAGGTTAAGTCTTAACCTGGGTTCAAGATAACCCCGATAAAAGGCCGAGGTAAAGGGTCCAAGGAGGGTTGATGCATGTTTTGTGGCCTCCAGGGCCTCAGATTAGGCTGGATATGGGCTAGACACTATTTTAGGCAAAAAGAAAGGATGTCAGCAATGGCGCTACCGACATTCCAGCACAGTGTATCTATGAGGAGTGTCGGTAAAACCAGTGGACGACACTCACTGGTTTTTCTTAACATCGCGAACTTGGTGGTTGGGTGCCTGGAAGATGGAAGTTAGGGGAGATGCCACGTGGCCTATGGGCTTATGGAGCTATTGTAGAACCTTGCCACCTGTCCTGGGCCTAATATGGGCTCTAGTCTTGGCTTACAATAGCCCGAGAAGGCCTGGAATCCACTGTTTCAGACACAGCATAATGTCGGCACTGTGATTGCCGACATTATGCACAGGTTTAAATTCTTGCCATATAACCTCAGTTAAGCTATACCCCAAAGCATAGAAAGCATGGGGGTGATATATGAGGGTTTAAGGGGACCAAAATTGGCCTTAGAAATGGACCAAGGCTTCAACGTACAAGGTAAACACCCCCCGCAAAAAAACTATTGATGGTGTCGGCAATTTATTCTACCCAACACTGATGATTTTTCAGAAAATAAAAAAAACAGTAAAGTCTATACCATATTGCATCCAAGGGGTTCCTCATGGGCTGAGGGACCCCCCAGACAGCTTGTGGATGGTGATAAGGTCTGTGCAAAGTGTGGTGGGTGTGTGGGGTGTTATGGGTTCCATGCCTATGGCAGAGGCAGGGAACCCCTCCTTCTGCTTTAAACAAACGGCCAAACAACCCCTGGAAATGACCAGGGGTTTACAAGGGGGCCTGGAACAAGTGAGAAAAGGGGTAGGGAAGGCCCCTACCCTGCTGGTCAGTATGCTCAAAACGAATGGGAGGCGGGTAGTTTTCACGGTGATGATCGGCAACAGTGGTGGTTCCTTTAGTTTCTTGAGGAATCTCAGGGATTTGGTGGTCTAAGAATGCTAGGGTCTTCAAAAATGCTTCAGGAGTTCCCTACTGATGTTAGGCCTGAGTTTAAGGTGGAGGGAGGTCTAGTTTTATAGGGAAGAACAGTGGGGACACAATGGGTGATTAAGACGGTGGTGGATGGAGGTCTCAGGTGGAGGGAGTGGCCTTCTGAAGGGTTAGACCAATGGGAGTGGCGGTTATGATAGTCTGAGGGAGGTATGGTGGTGCAGGGGTGGCTGTTGTAGGTCTGTAAACACGCTGCTGCAGGGTGGCGGTAATGGCTTTACCGCCATTACCAAAAGCTCAAGGTTTTTGGGTGTCGGTAGAGGGAGTGCCGACACCCTGGTTTTTGAATTTTAAAAGGGTCAGGCTCCCTGCACGGGTACGGATATGGGTCTTGGGCCCATACCAGGTTTCCTATTGGTTTTGGGCTTAATGGACTTGGGTATACCTAAGGCTTGCTAGGGCTAGTCTAGGGCTTGGTTTTAGGTCTTGCTAGGGTTACCTAAGGTTTGGAACTAGGGTTGACATAGGGTTTGGACCATGGTCGCGGTTAGGGGGGGGGGGGGGTGTAAAAATGGGGTGCTGACAATAATTTTTAAATTTTAATAAATATTTACTGAAAAATTATTTCATATTTCACTAATAAAATACCATAATTTTATTTTAATAATCAACTATTGCAATATATAATTATAGTTTATTTCTAATATTTTATCTAAATCACAAACTTAAATTAAGATAAATATTTACTAAAAATTTATAATAACTAATGTAACTTTTGTAGAAAAAATATATATTTTAAAAATTTTATTTAAGTTTAATTAAATTAAAAATATATATTGAATTAAAATAATAAGTTTTCTTAAATAAAAATTATTCAAAAAGTTCAAAATATATTTAATATTTAAATAAATTATAATTTTTAGATAATATAAATACAAGATAATCTAAGAAGCTGGGTAAAGAGTGATAGTGAAATTATATAAGTTGGTCAATTGGTGTGCACAGGACAATTACAATATTTAGCTTTTAGGTGAATATTACAACTTTTATAAAATGTACGAATTGATGTTATTGGTTCATTCATGTGAAACCGAAATTAAAATTCTTATACTCAATTCTGATTTCCCATTCCGACTTTGAAAACCAACCTCAAAAAAAGAACAGAGAATTTTAAGATTAAAAGTCTGGTAGAGAGCATTAGACGTACGTGCATGGGCCAGCCATTACTAAAAGGTATCCCACTAGATGGGAGTATGGAACATCAACATGGCGCCTATTTGCGTAGCTAGCTTCGCAAATGAACAAAAAAAGCAGTAGTTGCGGTTGCGGAAATGTTTCTACATTTGGCCCACCAATCACAATAATTGTATTGCATTTTCTATCACCATGTGATCCGCGTTGGTTCCCAATTTCCATGCAGAAAAGTTGATTCAAGATTCCGTCCACAAAGATATGCCCTCAGTTTCTGGATGGGGTTCGCATTATCTCTGGTGGACGCCCGAGGTGGGGGCGTTTGGGCATCCACACATCATCCGACATGTGGCGATAGAAAACTGATGCCTTGTGGATGGAGATGTTTGCTGCCTTGGTTCATCTTTGGTAATTGATTTGAATACTTGGATAGCAAAGTGTCAAGAATCTCAAATAATGGCACAAGTGATGTCTTTTTCAAATAGGAAACATTATCTTCTTTCTTTGAAAAAAGTCATGGGAGGCTTGCGTGGGAGCTGTGACTGTTGTCACCCGGGTGTGTGTGTTGTAACAGTGTGTTATGTATGTTATAAAAAAAAAAAAAAAAAAAGTCATGAAACTTTCTTTGAAAAGAGCCTTGGGAACTTTGTTTGTCTTAAAAAGTAGTTAGGTACTTTTATTTTTGAAAAAAGAGAGGAAAGTGATTGATTGTATAATGACAATTGGGCCATCAGATGAGAATCTAAAATTAAAGACCTAACATGCATCAAACGGTGTACCCTACTTGGTGTCGTTGGATTCACGATCGGATGGCCTATAGGCTGAGAATATAGCCTGAGAGCATAGCACCGTATACAATCACTTTCCTCATTAAAAAAAAAATGAATGATTTCATAAATGACGAGGCAAAAAAAAAAAAAAAAGGAGGGCTAGCACCATACGCAAACTCCCAAACTTACTCTAATAGCACGTGTCGTTGTTATCCCTTCAATCGGTTTTACAAAAACAATTATTTTATAAAAAATTATTATTTCAATTTGATCTAAATATAACGGATGACATTACTTAGTAGAGTTTGGAAGTTTACATATTTTTTGGATTTTTTGGTAATAACTAAGCTAGCACTCCTCTTCACCTACGTGTATAAGGTCACTCATTAAGGAAGTAATAGCATGCATCTCACATGTTTCATAGGATGGTACATGTACACATTCTCACAACGTCACGTGTCTTTTTTTTATATCAACTAATTGTAGTTAAGAACTTAAGATTGAGCAAATGTAGAGCAATATTGCTTTGCATTTGCTAATCCTGTGATGTGGAGAATACAATTGTATGACTCGGCCAACTCACCGAGTCCTAGCTAGGTTAAGCAAGGTATCCCCTATTGCAATCAATCATACCTTTAAGCCTCTTTTCCTTTACTCCTTTTGGGTGCGCAACAATTTGTTTTAGTTTTCGGAGGGTATGAAATTGGGTACTCAACATTGCAGCGCCACAAATTGGCCTATCGTAATTTATTGTAAGATCTTTGTTTGTAATTCCGTCCACCCAAATAGTAGTGGTGGTGACTGGCGGGTCTCACCCTCTCCGAAACATCGTAGATGCCTCCACGACTTGTCGTTTTAGAGAGATAGATGATTAATAAACTAGATTTCGAGCAAGTTTTCAGAGAACACAATAATTGTGCGGATTTTATAGCAAATGAAGCTTGTACAACAAGGTTTACAGGAGCATGAATAGATTCCACTTGGGGATAAAGGGATTATCAGATTGGATAAGTCTGAAAATCTACATTAGTCTGAAAATAAGGGTTTATTGAATATTAGATTGTGATGTCCTTCGGGGTTAAGTTTTATGTCCCCCGTGTTTTTTCTTTTAGGTTAAAAAACATATAGGGGTCCGCCAAATCCCTCTCCTCCACTGGGAGGTGTTTCTTTAAAAAAAATTGGTAGTGGTCTGCCAACTCCCCCCCCCCCCCCCGGGGGTGGCTTCCTTAAGAGAGAGAGAGAGAGACTCATTTTCACTTTTGTAGGTAAAAAAATTTTGGCTTCTCGGATTTTTATGGAAGAGAAGTTCAGGCTGCTTGCGCAAGCCAATGGGTATAGCATATTTTTACCAAAAAACTGCTTTGCGAAAAAAATTCTTAATTAATGTAAAGTTTTACACACTTCATTAGGTGATTTTTTTCCTAATTAGAACCAAAATGTAAAGTTTTCAAAATGACTGAATTAACTTAAGTATTTGGTAAATCTGATTGTTTTCAACGATTGATTACAAAAAAGACAAAAGAGTGAATTAATGCAAGAGCTCTAAATCAAAAAGTAAATGTCAAAACTAATAAGAGTGAAATTAGTAGGAAAAAAATATGATAACATACAATATAATCAAAGGTTTGACGTTTAACAAAATGAATTAGCAAAACAGAATTCATGTTGTTGACCCCAAAATTTTTGGATTAATGCTGGTGTGTACTGTTTTTGGTTGTTTTTTTCTTCAACTCTCCAAGGAAGTTGAAAGAGAGTTGAAGTTAAATGCGGTTACTTTTAATATGTAATCTTGTTATTTTTTTATTGGGTAAATTACACTGACCTCTCTTAAGGGCCGGTGAAATTGTAGAAATCTCCTCTTTTTATTTTTTGGAATTATACTGCCCTCTCCTCTACTTCAGTTGTTGATAATAGATCCACCTTTGGGTAGTATGTCATTACTAATATAGAAAGATTTTGAAGATATTGATTTAAACATTATAAAATGTCTGAGTTATCTTTCTTCAAATTCATCAACCTGTTTAATGTTATTTAAGTGAAATGAAGGTTAAATGAATATAAAATTCATGAGGTTTCATTTCAATTTGATTGTTAGGGCTCATTTCTATTTACTAGAGGTATGAAATTACTTTCATATCCTTACTTTATATAGGTAAACATAAAATAAGAGTTATTTAGCTATAATGAAAAAATTCAAACATCGTTATGAACCATTATTTTCTCATTATAATAATAGATATGTGGATTCGTAAAAGAGCATCATCCGTTTATTACGCCATGAGGAGAGATTTCTACAATTTCACCAAATCACAAGGGAAAGTCAGTATAATTTACCTTTTTTTTTTTTTTTTTTACCGTGTGGGCTAACCCAATGGTAGTGGATCCCCTTACTAGGAGGGAGGTTCCAGGATTGATGCCAAGAGGTGCGTGGCCACCCTTAGACAAGCTTCAAATGCTAGGCATTAACCTCTGACCTTTAGAATAGGCACTAACCTCATTTAACCCCCAAAGTTTCACACCTATACTCTTTTTTTTAGTGGATTAAAGTTGATTCCTAGCCCTATTGGAATTGGAATGCTCAAAAGCCAAGAGCCCCGACAGTCAAATTGACCAAGACGCTGGGTCCCCCGAAAGGAGTTTGGAGATATACCCAAAAAAAAATAATAATAATAAATAGCACGACATGACTAGGCAGGTGACTTGGGCATGCCCTTGTCTGCTCTTGCAAGAATTCATGAAACACTGATGGAATGATGGATATCAGCTTCAATCCCTTGTTTTGGGAGTCCGCAAGTGGCACATAGGTTTTGTGTGCCCCAAAACTATGTGAGATGTATTAATAAACAAAAATTATGAAGGGTGGACGGACTTCATTTCATTGCATAATTTTGGGAATTGATTTCGTCTAGCCCTCGTCAGGCACAATCCGTCTGTCCTCCGTCCCACAAGTCAACGCGTGTCCCTCCTAACCCTCCTGTTGAGGTTTAGTAATCCTTAGGTTCAACCATATAAACTTAGTTTTTAGAAGAAAAAAAACATAAATTTTATTTTTTAATTTTTATTACAGGAGTTAAATTTTCATAACCTGGGTTAAAAAGGCAGTTAAAATAGCTTTGTGAGTGGGCCACACCAAATCCAATCCCCATAATTTTTATCCATATACCCCTAATTGGTGGAGGCTGTAAGGCCCCATGTTCTGGCACAGGACCAGCCCATAAGGCTGACTTTAAAAGTGAATTTGAGTAACGTTGAACACCCATGTTGATAGAGTGGAGAAAATCAAAGTAAATGTATGGTCCTTACAATCTTATGGGAGTGTTTCAATGAGAGCTCTTGGCTTTGAAGATTATTGCATAAATTATTTGGCTCTCATGCCAAATATCCATTTGATGTACTGCACTTTATACGTTCCTTGTAATATTGATTCCATGTTCATTGCCATGATCATGTGATGTTTATATTATATATGGCTCTCTTTTATTTAAGCTTGCAATAAAAGATTTTATCTAAATCTCATTGTTTGTTTATTCATTCATCAATAGTGTTTTATATAAATGAGGCTAGAGGGTTGTTACGTTGTTGAGGTTAAAATTCAATATGAGTTTTAAAGAAACCAAGAGAACTGTAGGGAGCAAAGAGGTATAGGCGTTCACACAAAAAAACGTGTGGAACCCTAGCCTAGACATTTGTATTTATGCTTGAGAAAGAAATTGCAATAAAGAGGAAACCTCTACAGTAAAGGGAAACTCACAATAAAGAGGAAACCTCTCATAATTTGAAACTAGCTAATTGCTTACAATAAAGAGGAAACCTCTCATAATAGGAAACTAGCTAATAGCTTACAATAAAGAGGTTGGGCCACTATTGAAAAATACCAACTCACTCATATCAACCACACACGTTTTGAGTCTTCCATATTCAACCACTTTTAGATCTTCCTTCATCACTCCCCCTCAAGCTAGAGGGTGGTGCAAGAACCACATCCAGCTTGTCTTGTAAACTTTGAAAGGATAGCTTGGGTAAGGGTTTAGTGAAAACGTCCGCTAGCTGATTGGACGAGGTGACAAATTGAGTAATTAAAGCTCCCAAGGCTACTTTCTCCCGAACAAAATGATAGTCAATCTTGATGTGCTTTGTGTGAGCATGAAACACAGGATTTATTGTTAAATAGAGAACACTAAGATTGTCATAGAACAGCAGATGAGGTTGAGCAAGATAAATGCCGATGTCACACAAAACATAGGAGATCCAAGTCAATTCTGCAGTAGTTGATGCTAAAGCTCGGTATTCTACCTCTGCACTAGAATGAGCCATAGTTGGCTGCTTCTTAGCTGCCCAAGAAATGCAATTTGAACCTAGATAAAGACAATAACCTGTAGTTGACCTCCTAGTATCAGGACAACTAGCCCAATCAGCATCGGAGAAAGCATAAAGGTTCAAGGAAGACTAAGAGACAATTCGAACCCCATAATGTAATGTTCCTTTGAGATACTGAAGGATTCTCTTAACAGCTTGATAATATAATGTAGTTGGTTCATTCATAAACTGGCAGACAAGGTTTACAGCATGGGCAAGGTCAGGCAGCATGGGCAAGGTCAGGCCGAGTCATGGTGAGATATTGCAAAGCTCCAACAATGCTGCGATATTGTGTTCCATCAATCGGATCACTTGAAGAGGCATGTAAATTGTGTTTTTGTGCTAAGGGTGTACTACAAGATTTATTGTTCAACATATCAGACCGAGATAGAATGTCTTGAGCATATTTAGTTTGAGAAAGAAAAAGACCACCAAAGATGGGTGTTACCTCTATGCCGAGAAAATAATGAAGGGGACCAAGATCCTTCATTGCAAATTCTGAACTCAACTTGGTAATTAGCCGAGTCAAGAGAGAATTGTAAGCACCCCATTTTTACACCCCCTAAGCTTTGGGCTCAAGGCCCATTACACTAGGACAAACCCTAGGAGAGCCCTAGACCAAACCCTAGACCTAGCCCTAGCTAAACCCTAGCCCAAGACCTAGGACAAACCCTATGGGCTCAAGGCCCACTACACAACCCATTCAAAACCCAAGAAACCACAAAAAAACCAAGGCCCAAACTTGGGCCCACCTCAACCCATGAGGATCACATGGGTGGGACCCACAAACCCTAAATCCAAAATGGGCGGGAATTGCCCTAAATGGCTGCCCACAACCCTTTTGACCCAAGTGGATTTGGGTTTGGCCCGAAATAGCATGAAATCGGTAATGTCCCCAATCGAATTACCGATATTAAGTTTTTGGCCTATTTTTTTAATGTCCTCATTTGGATTACCGACATTACTGTGTTTCCAGGTTTAGCGTGTGCAGGCTCCACTGCAGCACCACTAGAGGCTTGGGACCTCCCCCATTGGTCCCTGGACCTTCCCTAAATACCCTAAATGCCCTTGGGCGTCCTCCTTCCTCTCCTATAAATCCCAAGCCATCCCCATGCAAAATCCAAGCTTTTCCATTTGCTTCAAACCCCTGTCCGAGCTCATCCAGTAACTAGGACTTGTTTGAACCCTCCTTCAGTATCATTAGGCCGTCCTAGGCCAGTCCCAGACACCGCCACCACCTTGGCTCCATCTCAACCGACCGTCCAAGGGTAGGGATCATCCCTCACCCCTCCTTTTTGCTGCTCTTACTGTAAGGGACCCCTGGTCCTGATCCAGGGGTCCCCTTTTGCTTTCCCTTCAATTGTATGGTTGCTACAGCCGAGGATAGGGGTCCCCCACCTTCACCATAGGTGTAGGGAACTCCCTAGAGGCTAAGTTCGGGTGCAACACTTCACCCATTGTGCATGGAAGCCTCCCATAGGGTCTGAGGGTCCCTCAAGCCATGAGAGAACCTTTAGACCCCTTTTGGTTCAAAGCCAGTGGGCAAAAATCGGTTTTTGAAAAAATCTGCTAGTGGTCGGCAGAATAATTGCCGACCACACAAAATTGGGCTAAAAGCTTAATGTCCCCATTTGGTTTACCGACATGCCCAAAATAGCCTAAAAACTCTTTGTCCCCATTTGGTTTACCGACATGCTCAAAATAGCCTAAAAACTATTTGTCCCCATTTGGTTTACCGACATAATGAGCTTATTTTGGTACTGACTTCGGGCGCCTGTGGGGCCCACATGCCAAGTCCTCTGGGGTCCACCCCAGGCTTGTTGGAAAGCTCTTGATCTCCCCTAGCTCCCTGTAAAATTTCAGGTTCAGGGGCCTTGCCTAACCATGGTTAGCAGACCCCTAAAGATGGGTTAGAATACTGTCCATAGTGTCGGCAGTTCAAATGCCTACATTACAAACTAATTTTTACCTGACTTTGAGTCCCTATAGGGCCCACACCTGGCATATTCAGAGGCTGAGACCTATACCATTTGAAAGGTGACACTCCCAGCTTTCTAACCTTGCTTTTGTTTTACCCAGGGGTGATCCCTAACCCTAGTTAATCACCCACAAACTCTGGTTAAAATATTACTGAAATGGAGGTAATCGGATTACCTCCATTTTGGAATTTCTTGATTTCGGGCTTTGTGAAGGGCCCAAACCTGGTAGGAGGCCACTCTAGGCCCTGCCATACCCTTTGGGCCCATCCTTGACTGACCTTGACCCTTAACCATGGTTAAAATGGCCCCCGGTTAACGTTTAACCATGGTTAAGTACTACTTAACCCCACAAAAAATATGGAAAAATCCCTAAAAATCCATAAAAATGCAAAACACCAAAAAAACATCAATCTTGCTTGCTTGCTTGCTTTCTTAACCATGGTTAGGCCCTCTAACCATGGTTAACACCTTTCTAACTGCGGTTAGACTCTACTTTGTACTTGACCAACTCGGTCAGTCAACCCTAACCTCCGGGCTAGACCCTTGACCACCTTGCACACACACACACCCCTAGCCTTGGCACGGGCTCATGTGCCAGAACTACGCTCGGTCTGATCTCACCCTTATGTGAGTACGTAGGCAATCCAACTCGGATTCGACCCCAGTCTAGACAACCCCTAGTCTAGCTTGCTTTGCTTATTTTTTTGATTAACATTTCATTAAGCACTTAAGCATTTAATTAATTTTGAGATTAAACTTGGCTTAACTATAGGGAGTAGGTAACCATTTCTTAAATGGGGGTCTTGGGGTGCCTAACACCTTCCTCAAGGCTTAATCGAACCACTTACCCTAATCTTTGATAGACCTTTTGCCTTATCCAAACAATTGCTTACCCGGGACCTATCCCTAAGAATGAATAGGTGGCGACTCTAAAAGCCAATCTTTGCTTTTATGTGGGCGGACCGCAAAATCCCGTGCTCACAAGAATGATTATCACTAGTAACAATAATATCATCAACATAGAGTAATAACAAAATAACACCCTAAGAGCAACGAAGAACAAACAAGGAAGAATCAGCTTTGCTGCAAACAAAGCCAACACTCAAACGAAACATGCTGAAACGATCAAACCAAGCTCGAGGAGCTTGTTTGAGACCATAGATAGCCTTTTTAAGACAATAAACATGATTAGGAAATGAAGAATCTATGAAAGCCAGTGGCTGTTTCATATAGACAGTCTCACGAAGAAAGCCATGAAAGAAAGCATTTTTGACATCAAGTTGTCTAATGGGCCAATTACAAACAACAGCAAGAGAAAAAACAATATGGATAGTGGTAGGTTTAATGACAGGACTAAATGTTTCATCAAAGTCAATACCTTCTTGTTGATTGTATCTCTTAGCAACAAGGCGAGCTTTATATCTGTCAACTGATCCATCAGCCCTCAGCTTGGTCTTGTACACCCACCGTGAACCAACTACATTCATATCAGTTGTACATGGTACAAGTACCCATGTACCATTAAGAGTGAGGGCACTTAATTCTTCTTTCATCGCATTAACTCACTGTGGATGTTGCATAGCTTCCTTGACATTTTGAGGCTCTTGAACATATGTTCTTGTTGCTGTAAGGCTAAGTTGAGATGTTGGAGCTGGTTTTGTCTTTGATCTCGTCTCCATGACATGAACATTGGATGTAGAGATTGTAGGGAAAGGGGCGGCTAATGCTGATTTTGTCTTAGACCTGGTATCCATAATATGAACATTAGGGGCAGACATTGTGGAAGAGGATGGCAAAGCTGTAGAGGAAAGGTGCTGACGCTGTCCACTTTGTATGTCGAGATCAATAACTAATTGACCTTGCAATCCTGCAAGATCAAAAACATCAATATTGGTGGCCTCTGGAGAATCTGTCACAATACTGTGCTGTGGGAGTTCCTCTTCAATGTTATCATGTTCAAATGTCTCATCAGAATAATCATTAGCTGCAATAGAGGATTCGGGCATGTCAGTATCATCAGGAAAATTTACTAAATCATCATCAACTATAGTGGCAGTACTTGAGATTTCCTTTTCATCACTGGTAGCCGCATGTGGTGAAGAGTCACTTGGCTCGGGAACCAATCCAGCACTTGATGGTTTATTAGATTCATATTGTAATGGAGAATTCCACTCTGAAAACTCTGAGTAAGTAGTGATAGGCCTAGAGCCTTGAGCTGGAGTCGATAGGGAGACAAGTCAGTGAAGGGAAAAACAGATTCATCAAAGACAACATGTCTTGGGATGAAATTTTTTTTTGAAGTAGGATGGTAGCACCGAAATCCCTTGTGCACACTACTATACCCAACGAACACACAGGGGTATGATTTGGGCTGAAATTTATTTACTGCTCTATCTCGTAAATATGGAAAACATCTGCAACCAAACACCTTTAGAGAAGAATAGTCAGGCTGAGCTCTATAAAGTTTAAAAAAAGGTGTCTCCATACCAATAACTGTAGATGGCAACCTGTTGATTAAATGAACAGCAGTGAAAAAGGCCTCAACCCATAAAAACTTAGGCATCTCAGCATGCAAAAGTTGAGTTAATCCCATCTCAACAATATGCCTATGTTTTCTTTCTGCAACACCATTTTGTTCAGGTGTTCCTGGACAAGAAATTTGTCTCAAAATTCCACAATTTTCCAAATGAGCAATAAAGTTTTTAGACTGAAATTCTCCACTTCCATCACTTTGGAAAATTTTAATCTTTGTAGAAAATTGATTCTCAACCAATTTCTGAAATTTTTTGAAGGCCTCAAAGAAATCTGATTTATTTTTAAGAGGATAAATTCATGTGAATCGAGAGTAGTCATCCACAAAAACTGCATAATATCTCATATGTTGAAAAGAAGCAACAAGAGCAGGTCCCCAGAGGTCACAATGAATTTTTGCAAGAGGAATAAGAGTTCTTTTATTACTCAAAGAAAATGGTAGCCTACAGCTTTTACCCATCTGGCAACTAACACAAATAGTAGGACTTTTCAACTAGGAACTAACATCAATAATTTTTTGAGAACTTAAATACTCCAACAACTTTGAGTTAGGATGCCCTAAACGTTGGTGCCAAACATTTTCTGGTGCCTTTCCTGATTTGACCGCAACTAAGGCTTTGACTGCATCACCATCAAGAGCATATAAATTTCCTTTCCTACTCCCTGTTGCTAGGATTTTTCCCATGTCCCGATCCTTTATCAGAAAGCCACAATCAGTAAATTCAATGCTACATGAATTATCTTTAGCCAATTGACTAACTGAAATCAATTGTTTTTGTAACTCAGGTACAACCAATACATCATTTAATTTCATGATTCCGGACTTAGAGTAAATAGATGCATGCCCGGTATGAGATATATTCAATTGTGAACCATCACCAATAACCACTTTGTCTGAACCACTATAAGGAGTTAAGTTGGTTAATTTACCTGAATCATTGGTCATGTGTGCACTAGCTCCAGTGTCTAGATACATGTTGTGATCTTGATGCTCATTCAAAGTGATAGACACCAAGGCTTGAGGGAGATTCTCTTGAGCCTGATAAGAGAAATCCCAATGATACCAGCACCAAAGTGCAGAGTGACCAGCACGCCTACATATCTGACAAGGAATAGGAAGATTTTGATTCCCTTGAACCGTGGGTGGCCATCCCTCAGGTGTACCTGCAGGTCTAGGTGCATTAAAATTAAATTGATTTCCACCATTGAATTCATTACCTGGCTGTTGTGGTTGTGGGAGTTGCTTATTTGAATTGAAGCCTTGATTTGAATTAAATCCTTGATTTTGATGTGGAGGCCGAAATCCTTGAATAAATGGACGAAAACCTTGTTGCCCTGCAGGTGCAAAACCATGACCACGAGAATTAAAACCACCATTAGAGAAGCCTCCTCTTCCTCTACCATAATGACGACCACCATTCCCACGACCTCCATTGAAATTACCATTAAAACCATTGGATCATTGGCCAAAGAATGCCATACTATGATCAACTGGTATTGGTTCAGGCTCCATATTTTTCATTCGTAGATCATAGCTTTGCACCGCCGTAACAAACTGTGAGTATGTAGGGAAGGGAGGTTTGGCTAACATGGATGTAACCAGCACATTGTATCATTGTCCAAGGCCTCTGCTCATATTGATAACTTTTTCATCATCAGGCACCGGCTTTTGAATAGCAGCGAGACCATCAAAAATGGTCTTAAAAGATTTAACATAATCAACTAACGATTGAGTACCCAAACGCGTATCTTGCATCTGTTGTTTGAGTTGTATTTCACGATCCTTAGTGACTTGAAAAAAGTTCTCTTCAAGACATTCCCAGACTTCTTTCGCTGTGTTGCAACCAACAACTAAATAGAAAGCTTCTTCTGAGAGCGTTCCATTAATCCAACTGCGTAGTAACAAATCTCCTTCTTTCCATTTTCCATAGCTAGGATTTGATACCACCTCGCCTTTATCATTCCTTATGATTTCAGCCGGCGGATCTTCTTGTAGAAGATAATTAACTTTCAGGCTTTCAATGAGAGGAAAAATCTGTGTTCTCCAAACTAGAAAATTGGTCGAGTTTAGTTTAACTAAAACAACATTGATGAGATGATGAAGAGAACTAGTGGTGAGAGAGAGAGAACTCGACGTTGTTAGTGAAACCGCCATTGATAAAGCTATGAGTATTGGAAGCTTTGCAGCTCTGATACCATAAAGAAACCAAGAGAACTGTAGGGAGCAAAGAGGTATAGGCGTTCACACACAAAAACGCGTGGAACCCTAGCCTAGACATTTGTATTTAGAGGAATGTTAGCCCTACTCTCAGTCAAACTCTACTCTCAGTTTCCACCAACCACTTGTCCATTCTTAATGAGAAATAGTACTTTAACCACCATAACTGATTTGATAATGGATGGGTGGTTGGTGGAGGTTGAGAGTAGAGTTTGACAGAGAGTAGGGCTAGCATGCCTCTTGTATTTATGCTTGAGAAAAAGATTATAATAAAGAGGAAACCTCTACAATAAAGGGAAACTTACAATAAAGAGGAAACCTCTCATAATAGGAAACTAGCTACTAGCTTACAATAAAGAGGTTGGGCCACTATTGGAAACTACCAACTCACTCATATCAACCACACACATTTTGAGTCTTCCATATTCAGCCACTTTTAGATCTTCCTTCATCAAGTTTATGTCTGCAGATACCAAGCCTCTTGAGTTCTGAATGCTATAGCTATCATGCTTATATACACCTAGCACAGGCGATAGGTTACTTCCACACCATTTTCTTTTACTTAGGCATGATATATACAGGTTATGCTTAGTTGTGTACATAATTATTTAGGCAAGATACAGGTTGTGACCAGTGAGGGAGAGAACACAAAAAAGTATGAGGGTACAAGGTTTCAACTCAAATTGTTTTATCCACTGAAGTAGTTTCTTGTTTAATTCACTTTCCAGTTGAAGTTGACTCACAGGTTTATTTTACTTATTTGTTGAACGACATGCAGTCCTTGAAGAAGAGATAGAGGATGCAGATATCAACCTCTAGGATGTCCGAGTGGTGGGCTATTTATACAATGTTAATTTATTGAGTGGCTAGAAATTTAATGCAAAAAATCCATGATTACATGCAAGATCAAGCTCTTCTAACCAGTTTTTGAGTTAGCTTATCTTGATCCATTTAATATATGACTTTTTTCCAACCGTGGCATTTTTTGAATAACCTGTCCAACATGCCAATTTTAACCAAGTAATATTTTGTTGGGGTTCGGGTTTGAATGGGTAGTATAAGTTTACAACTCAATTTATATATGGTAAAACAAAAGAAGAATCTCTTTGTCCCCACCCACAAGGATGACTTATAGTCATTGTTCTAATATATGTTAATTTACTTATTATTTTATATTACTTAGTGCTCATTAATAATTAAAAAAAATTCTAGATGTTTAAAAAAATATCATCTTTTTTTATATATATATAATTTTTGAAACAAATCCCATCTTTTGGAGTGATTGCTTCGGGTTTACTCACTTAAAAAAACATTTCTTAAATTTTATTAATAAAAATTAATATGTGCAAAGCACGTGCACCCTTACTAGTATATATATATATATAAGACTTTGCTATCGAGACCCCATTCGGGCCGAGACCATGCTCTTAGAGCATTAGATTTCAGGTGGGTCCCATTTCACATGGTAGGCCCTACCTGAAATCCCATGCTCTTAGAGCATGGTCTTGGTGGTCTCAACCCTAAAGGAGTCTTAGAAGCTATGTATATATATATATATATATATATATATATATATATATATATATATATATATATATTTTTGCCTCTTCTAGAGAATTGAAGTTATATGCATTCTCCGATAGTTTAACATTACATTTTTTTTTGTTGCAATTTTCTAAAAATAGTATGCCATGACTCGGTCAAATTGGGTCAAGCTTTTGTCAGCTTAAGCAAGAATTAGCCCCCAACTGTACACAGAATATGTTAGTAAAAGCACAAATTATCGATGACGGACTTTATCTCATTGCATTAACCAGTCACAATTAGTGCACTATCGTGGGGCACACAAGATGTGCCCACTTGTACACATTTACCAAGAAGATGACATCTCACCGTTAGATCATTTTATCCTACCTACTGATGGTGCAGTGGATGCCATACATTCTCTGTTAGGCATTGGGGGAGTTCTCTCTAATTCTTTTGGGTAACGTATTATGTCATTTTCAGAGATTTTACATGGCAATTCGAGTATCATTTTCAGAAGCTCAGGCCATTAGGAGTGGTTTAATTTTGGCTCGTAATGCAGGTGTGCAACGATTGGTTTTGAAATCTGATGTCAAGGCCCTAATTGATGTTATCAATATGCCAATTAATGCTGCGTGGGAAGTAGTACCCCTCATTTTGGATATAAAGCAGTTGATGCCCTTCTTTTGTCATATTAGTTTCAAATATATTCCTCAGGTATTGAATAGGGAAGCCCACCGCCTAGCTAAGGGGGCTCTTCATGTAAATGTAGATTCTGTTTCTGGGTTTGTTCAATGATAATTAGCTTTTCACCAAAAGAAAAAAAAAAAACTGACTTAAAATTAATTAATTTGTAGCCACTCATATTTCAAATTTTTTTTTTCTTTTAGGGTAGGCCACCTTTTAACCTTATCTTTGTGCAGTCACCAAATTGATATGTTGATTTTAGCAACTATATATTGGTTTGTGATCGTCTGATTGTATCAGAATATCATCCTAGTCGATATTTCGCAGATGCCGCCCGGCCATATGGTGGGTCTCACCATCTCCTAGATTCCAATGTGCCTTTTGTGACTTGTGGTTTTACAGATCGTAGTTACAGTCTATAAGAAAGTAACCCCTACCCTTTGCCTATAAAAGTGTTATGGATCTCAGTCTTTCCTGACATTAGCAAGTGAAGTGAAGAGTGAGGAGTGGAGAGCTTAAATGGGAAAGCCTTCTTCTTCTCTTTCTATCTTTCTTCTTTTTCTTTTGCAGCTCTCCTCTAAACTCCTTTCTCAAAGTTCAAACTCATCGTTGCCAGCTAGTGAAGGTATTAATTATCAACTTCTACTGTGTCTTTTAAGCTTTCATTAATCTATATTTATAAAAATAAAAGCTGTAATGAAGTGGAAATTACCTATGAACATGAGCTCTGATTAAATAGTCAACCAGAGCAACCCAAAAAATTGCCTTGGGCATGGATATTTATGGAAAAATTTTAGTGATAGAAAAAATCCTTCTTTGTGTTCATAATTATCCAACTACCACTTCCCACGACATTTTTTTTGGGTTACTCTACATGACTGTTTAACCGAAGCTCCTTTTCATAGTTAATCTCTATGAACTGGACCATTAGGAAATTAGGTCTCATATTCTATAATAGCGTTTAGGGGTAGGGGTGTCAACTCGTGAGCCAGCTCAGCTCGACTTGAAATAAACTGAGCTTGAGCTTTTACTTTGGGCTCGTTGAGCCGAGCCGAGCCGAGCCTTAAAAGTGAGCTCGAAAAATAAACAAGCTGAGCCTGAACAATAGGTGGCTCAGCTCAACTCGGCTCGGCTCGATTAATTTTATAATAATACCCTTTAAAATTTAATTTTATATTATATATTTAGTATACATTTTATTTGGTAAAATATATTTAGTATATATTAATATAATTATTTCCGTTTAAGTTTTAACTCAAGCTTTCACGTGAGTCACATGACATCCCAAAAAAAAATGCTCTTTTAAGGTTTTTTTTTATATTGAATTTAGTGCTTATCAATGTATTTAAAATATATATATATTATTGAGCCGAGCCTGAGCTTCTGCATAGAATAATTAAACAACATACTATAAAAATACTTTATTTTAAAGTTCAATGACACGTGCATAGAGATCGGATCACAATCAATTGCAATTGAACTTGGGATAGTTCAATTGCACCCACAGGTCAACACATATCTATTTTAAACTTTATTAATCATGGTTAAGATTCACTAACTCTTAGGATTCAATTAACTTTGGTTAGGAATTTTAAATCTTAGGGTTAATATTTTTTGTAATTTGGTTTTAAAACCAATGTTATCTTGCTGACCCCAAGAGTTAGTGAATCTTAACCAAAGTTTAACATAGGTTAAAAGGTACATATTTAGACCACAAGGTGTGATTGAACTCTCCCCAAGTTCAATTGCAATTCTCATGGCTATGCCTAATAGAAAAGGGGAAAAAATATCCCAAAATCAGTGGGGGCACGTGCCCCCACAAGCCCCACTTGGCTCTACCCTGGGGAAGAGGGACCCTAGTGAGGAGCATTTTGGAAAAAAAATTAGAATATTTTGGGTATAGAAACTTGAAGGACATTTTGATTAAAAAATTGTGAGGGATACATTGGGTATAGAAACATGGCGTAGGGACATTTTTTGAACCAAAAACCTTTAGGGGTAATTTGGGTATATATACTTGAGGGACATTTTAGAAACAAAGAAAATGTATTATGGGCAAACTTGATAAGGATTTCAATTTAAAAATTTGTGAGGGGCATTTTGGGTATAGAAATTTGATTTAAGGATATTTTGAGAATTTAAAAGTATTCGGGATATTTTGACTTTAAGAAAAAAATTGAGACTGTTTGGGTACAGAAACCTGACTTATGGGCATTTTGAGAATAAAAAAATCTTTAGGGACATTCTAACCAAGAAAATAAAAAATATATTTTAACAACAATTCAACTTAGAACCGGTCACTCGGCGGGTTGGACGGATGATCTAGTTATGAAAAAATTGTTTTATATATTAATAAATGACAACTTTTGAATTAAATTATATTAAAAAAAATTTCAGCTTTTTAAGTCCCTATGTTTTTTGGTAAAAAAGTCTCCTATACTAATAAATAAAAGTTAAAATTAATAATTGAAATTAAGCTAAAATTCATTTTACTTTTTAAAGTACCATTCTCATTATATAGCAAAGTGGTATAAAGTTTAAAATTAAGCTAAAATTCAATCAACCTTTTTTTTTTTGATAACAGTAAGATTCAATCAACCTTTTAAAATATCATTGTCTTTATGTATGAGTAAAATGTAGTTTTAGAATTAAGTAAAATTTAGTCAACATTTCGAACTCATATGTGTACTAGGACAGTTTTGGAATTAGCTTAAATTCACTTAACGTTTGAACCTATACAAGTAAAGAGAAAATTTTGGAATTAACTAAAATTCATTCAACATTTTGAATCATAAGAGCAAGGGGTAGTTATGAAATTTTGAAAAAAATCAATCTACGTTTTTCTCTCTCACATTCTTATTATATTAGTAACTAGTAAGTATCCCTGCGACGCATGAGATGAAGAAAAGATCTGAAAATTTTAACAAAATATTATAAATTATACTTTATCATGTTCTAATTCAACATGAAAATGTATTGAGAGAAGTGATACATACAAATAATTCAATAAACTAATTGAATTTCAGTTAATTTTCATTTTGAATTTTGAGAACCTAAGAGAGCTATAGAGAGGTAGAAATCAAAAGTTGTTTAATTTAAATTTTGAGAACCTAAGAATTTCAGTTAATTTGAAAAGTAAATAGAAGCCTTGGTTTCGATTCTCATCAAAATCCTTAAATATTTACTTACCTTAAAAGAATCAAATATCACAACTAACTTTGCTCTTGTTAAAATAATGACACTCTAAAAGAAAAACCTTGAGATTTGCTAAAGATTTCCTCTAACGCAACTTTATGTTATATCTAACCACAATCTTCAGACATCACAGTAAAAAGTAAAATAAAAATTAGAAATAAAATAGTAGAGAAAAAATAATTTAAAATGGATCATCAATATGAACATGCATAACACAACATGACAATGTGATGCAATATAAAACAAAAAAAAAATTAAAAGTATACAGAATGAATCGTATAGGTAGTTCTATAAAAAATTTATACTATAAATAAGTAAATGATTTGAAGTACAAAACTTATTCTTTTAAGGTCATAGGATCTTTTTCTTGTTGATCACAGTTAAACAGATAGATATTCGCACAACTTTTCACCTATTCTACTCCAACTGAAGATACGTAAACGGTAATGAAAAGTGAAGAAACACTAAGATGTGGAGAGAGAGAAAAAGTAGTTTAATAGCGATTTAAGGGAGATGAATATTTAACTATTTACGGCTTAATATTTGAGAAATAATAGTGTTTTGAGGCCTTATAGTTTTAAGTACAGATCTTATTATTTAATTTAGAAAAAGTAATAATTTAATTAAGGGTACTTATTAATTGGATGATCAATTAAGAAGAGAGAAGTATGATTTAATGTTTAGAGAGTTGTGATGGAAGAAGTATCATTTAACAAATTTAATATTTAATTAAATATAGGTCTAAATAATATTTAATTAAATGAATGTCTTATTGTTTAATTTAGAAAAAAATAATAGTTTTAATTAAGAGTTTTTATTAAGTAGATGATTAATTAATAAGGGAGATGGATGATCCAACGTTTAGAGAGTTGTGATGGATGAAGTGTCATTTGCAATTAATATTTAATAAAGTGGATATTTTATTATTTAATTTAGAAAAATAACGATTTTAATTAAGAATTTGTATTAAGTAGATGATCAATTAACCGACATGTAGTATTAGTATACATAGATATAGACATAAAAGTTCTTTGTCCTTCAAAAGAATTGTTACGTAGGGTAGAATAATAACTATACACAACTTAACTTAAATATGTATATATATATATATATATAGTAACTGACATGGGATCCTCTCTAGCTGGTGCTTGTGAGGACATCACGAACTTCAAAATGTTAAAGGTGTTTTCAAAAGACGATGACATCTTTTTCTATTTCTCAACATTAAGCGCGGTACCAAGTTGTATTGAACTTCGTGCATAGGTGTATATGGATGGCGTGGGGAGTGGACACTGTGAAACTAGCGATACTATTGGAGCTCAAATGGAGCTCACCTAGGCCTTGACATAAGGGTACAAAATTTAGAAGTTGTAAGTATTAAAGAAGGAAATTTTCGTCGTACATATTTTTACTTAATTTCCGAAATTTCATGTGGAGGCATATTTTAAGAAGCTCCCATCGAGTGTCAATGAGCTGGGCAGAATCGAGCTTGGGTTGGGCTGATTTTAGATGAGCTTGATATTTATAGCCTTGAGCCCTACCTTTTTTTAGTTGGGCCAAACTTTATTATTAATATGACTAGATCGGACAGGCTCAGGTCGGGACCAAGCAAGACTCGAGCCAACCCATCTCTATCATAAATATAGTAAATGTATATATATTAAATAAAAATATTATATAAAATATAATAATAGTGTGTGCACTATTATATTGAAAATAATAATAATAATATAATAAAAAGAATTAAAAAAAAAAAACTCACTGTTATTCATAAAAAATGTATACACTATTATAACATACAAAGTGTAAACACTAGTATGCGTAACAGTGCACTGTCATGTACTTAACTGTGTACACTTGTTAGTGTACATTGTTTTTTTAATATTTAATTGTTGTAATATATATAATTTAAAATAATTGATTATTGTAATATGAGAAAATGAGTTAAATATTTGTAAATATAATATTGATATGTTATAGTGGTATATAAGTGCTAGAGGGTTTGTATTATATATTATAATATATATTAGATATATACACATAAGATATTATACATATATAAGTTAGTAATGATTAGGGGTGATATCGATCTGAGCCTAGTCGAGTAGTGGGATGTCCAAACTTATTCGATAATTAAACGAGCTTGAAGATCAAGTTTAAGACTGACTTGTTTATTAAATAAACAAGGTAAAACTTTAATACCTGAGCTCGAGTTGACTGCAGTTCACGAGCAACTTGGATGATCAGATATTCTTATTTATATTAGGATTACATTTTATTTTATTATCCTCATAAGGTAAAGAAATTAAGAAATTATAGTGTCACCTAAAATTTTGTTATAAATTTATAATTATAAAAATGATATTTTTATTAGTTAAAATACATTACATACTATTAATCTTTAAAAGTATAAATTAAATATATTTATTTTAGTTTTTAAAAGTATATTTAAATATTTCAGTAGGTTATCGTAATTTATCTAAGGATCCGCATACGAAGGGGACACCTTAGTCATGCGACATGAGTCAGTGGGTTTTATTTTTGGCGTATTATATTTTAAGTTACAAAATGCGCCTGAGGTTCACCATGCACTTCATGATTTTAGGGATAAGTCTAGTGCTGTCAATGCCCATGCCTAGCCAATTTATAGTGCGCGTCGGGTCGGGTCGGGTCGTCCTTTGTTAAACATCGGTCCGGCTAAGTCTCAGTCACGGGCCTTCCATCTTGTAAATGTATGTCAACGAAAGATCTTCATTATATCCAATATAGAAAATTAAACAAATTTAAGGAAAAATATATCTAAGTAGTATTAGCAAAATAACCCTTTCGTCGTATATGTCAACAAAAGGTCCCTCTTATGGCTATTATAAAAGGTTTAATCGAATTTGAGAAAAAAGATCTGTAATTAATAAAATGAAAGATACCTTTAATATATATGTTAACAAAAGATTTTCTTTGTGGTCATTCTAAAATTTTTATATAGATTTGAGAAAAAATATTTATATGAAATAAATGTGTATTTTCTTTTAATAGTAACCTAGCGGATATCCCGTATGATGCACGGGTGTGTGAATAAAAAAAATATTCAAAAAATAAAAAAAATTAGTTAAAAAATAATCAAGTAAAAAATAAAATATAATAAAACTAACCATTAATAATAACAACAAAAAAAAAAACAATTATGATGGGGAGTAATAAAAAGGGTAGTTAAGAGAGGGTAATTATGAGTACCACTTAAGTGGAGTTGGGATTTGGAATCCATTTCCAACACCCACCAATCCAATTAATTTAACTAAACCCTTATGTTGTCTTAATTGCACTTTGGAAAAATAAATGAGGTAGATCAAATGATGATGTAACATCAAAAATCTTAGAATGAAGATCAAAGAGGAATGACACATAAGTATCCTAATTTCTTTAGTATATAGTATAGATAGATATTATAATATATATGTAAGCAAATATGTTGGGCTGAGGATAGGCTTTAAGGAGTCAAGTCCTAGCTTGTGCCTAAGAAATTTAGCTTGACGTATTCTTAGCCCTAGTGCTTAACATATGGGTAATGGATAGGCTTTTTTTGGGCCATGAAACCGGTTCATTCACACCCTGAGACAAATCTACATGCCAGAGCGAACTTTCTAAAGCCAATAGGCTAACAAATATTATGTAGTAATTAGTATAGATTTTCTCGCTACCCTCGTATAAGTGCTAATATTTATTTGTTGAAGTATTTGACAGTAAAAGCTCTTGGCGACATTGCATCCAAGTTGAAAATGAAGCCAATGCGATACTATTCCTCTCAGTCTTGCTCGGATTACTTCAATAGTCGCCTCTCCTGTGATTGTAGTTACCAAAACTACACGGTCTGCCACGTCACATCTATGTACGATTTTTTGAATCTTCAAAACTCATAAACATCATGTGGGTGTAAGACTTCCTAAGGTTGTATAACAACCGTCCTTAAGTCATACCCTTTTGGAGTGATTACATGAACTTACCCTTATGATACCTTTGCGGTTGTCTTAGGTCTGGCTGTGTTACTTTAGCATGTTAGTTATATGGTAATCCTTCAAGCAAAAGAGAAAGAATAAACATTAGGGGTAAACATTAGGGGTGTATTCGAGTTGGGCTAAGCCGAGCTTGGTCCTGCTGGGCTGGGTTGGAAAGGGTTTACTCTAGGTTCGAAATGATTTGTTTCAAGCAATTAGAAAAACGCCCCGATTCTTTCCGCTTGGACGAAGCGCGTGCTCCTCTAAAGGTTGCCACATGTCCCATTAGTCTCTCTCTTTAACTACAACAGAACACGCATGCCTCTATAGGCTGCCATGTGTCCTATTAGTCTTTATTTAATTGTGATTAAGCTTATTTAACTTAATATTAATATAATTTTTACAAAAAGAATTAGGTTAGATTGATGAATCTTAGGAGTGAGTGAATCTTAACCACAGTTAATGAGTGTTAAAAAGGTAAGTAGTCAATTATTTTAAAAGATAGGGTGTAATTATCAAATGCAAAAAAAAAACCTTCTTAGCAAAGGATAAAAAAAGAGGGAAATAGTTTACCCATTTTCCATAAATGGTTCTAATTATTTGATGGATCTGAATCTTTTATATTGAAAAAAATTTCAAATATCAGAAATGTTACCCTTAGTCGGAGTCTTTCAAAGAGGTAAGATGATAAGAACAAGTGTCAAACCATCTCTTGTTACAGGGTAGCAACACCATGTGTTGCACCCACTCCTGGTTCTTTGGATTTGGAACAAGGGCAAGCTAGCTAGCACTCCTGTTCTGACTATTTATTTCGAAACCATCCTCTTACTAACATAGTGGTAGAAAGAGGTGCCTGGACTTCAAACGGTTTATATTGATTATTGAATATAGAGATAAGTACCCATTAGTGATCCTAAATCAAAAATATCACCTAAAAGGGTATGGTTTGAAAAGTTTTACCAAAAAGGGTATGTACTCCAATATTACTCTTATTCGTGTTTGGGTTTTATATGCATAGTTAAGAGGTTAATATGTCAAAAGCATACCTTATTAGGTAATAAAAATAGAAAGTATGTCTTTTTTTGATAAATATATTAAAAACATGCCCTTTTAGGTAATAAAAATGCAAAACATGACCTTTTAGGTGAATCACCCTTGAATATATGATCCGACTTGCACACACAAAACGAACTCCTGGTTGGGCAGATTGAATATGACCACTGTTTCATCTTTTGACTCAACAGGGTTCTATACAATAACCAGCTTACCGCTTCGATACCTGACGAACTGAGGAGCCTAACATTCCTCACTTATTTGTGCGTATACAGACCACCACCACTTTTCCCTTCCAACATTCACCTTTTGCGATTGTTAATGGAATTTTGTCCCATCACCAGGGATCTATCCGACAACTTCCTTAATGGGCCCATCCCTGAGAGCCTGGGGACTCTGCACTCCTTGGTGTCGATGTAAGTCTTGGCCAACAGTTGTTTGTATAAATGCCCCCCCAAATCCCTACTAGGCTACTACATATGGATATGTTTTTTTTTTTTTTAATGTTTCTCGCTACAGTTATCTGTACGACAACTTCCTCAATGGCTCCATACCAGCAGCTTTGGGTGAATTGTCATCTCTCCAATATCTGTAAGAACCATAGTTTTACTTTTATCACTTTGTTGTTGCTTCCTCACAATGCTGATATGCGCCGGGGGCGGAGGATTTCACTATGACTGCCTGCCCTCTGTTTCTCATTTCCACAGTTATATGGGTCAAAATCAGTTATCAGGAGAGATCCCGGATGAGTGGGGGAAAATCTCCACCCTTAAATTTCTGTATGTAGTCAATACCTGAAAGTATTTCCTCAATCTGCTCAACTTCTTTTTTACCAACTCTAATTTTTTTTTTACCTTTCGGTTTGTTATTACCCAAAGGGGCTTAAGGGAGAATCGGCTCTCTGGTGATCTTCCTTCAGGACTCGGAAATTTGAATAACCTTGAAAGCTTGTAAGTTTGTTGAAACATATAAAAATAATAATCGTTGGCATGACTTTGAATTTTGAGCTGCATTTTCAGTTGTGCGTTTATGGTTGCAGATTGTTGTTATCCAATAATTTCACCGGGAAATTGCCTCCAAGTTTTGCCAAACTAACGAGCCTGCAAGTGTTGTAAGTGCCTTTTGCTTTTGCCTCTGCTAGTATTCCATTGATAACGCGAGCTTTGATTCACCAATGCAGTTCCATACTTGGGAACAATATGTCTGGTCAGATACCTTCTTTCATCCAGAATTGGACAAACCTTACCTATCTGTAAGCCATTTTCTCTATTTTTTTCCTTTTTCATTCTTTTAATTCCCTAGTTGTGTTCCAAACATTATTGTAAAGTACTAGGCATAATACGAAGACTCATAAATCTCTTGGGCATGGATTAATAAAGTGTATCGCATATCTATTCAGTTCTTTTAATCGATTCGTACAGCTCAGATGCAAATGCAGGAAGCTCCTATATACGCATGATCTTTATTAGACTATGAGTTTTATAAGCCAAAGTTTTGAAGTTCCCAAGGAAGATGAAAATGGAAAGGGATATGTCTTCTGTATTTGGTATGACTTGGATACTTCTAGGGTATGTCCTACAAGTGCCAGAACCATAATACACGTCGAATATGGGATGTTCCATGAAAAGTCACGTTTGTGGGTGAAATACTTAGTTTATGAGTGTTGCAACTGTGGACTATCTAACTGTCTCTATTGCCACAGGTCACTCATTGGAAATAATTTTGAAGGGCCACTGCCTTTGGAAAATTTTAAGCTGAAAAAGCTTAAGAGATTGTAAGTACACTTTGTGCTGTAATCCTTGCTTGGGAACAGAGACTATCTCTTACGATCCACATGTAATTGTTTCTGAGATGTTCTTGTCGTCTCCAGGTGGGTTAGTGACGTAAGAAGCACCCACATGCTTGGGCTCCATATTCTGCCGTTGCCAAGTTTGAAAAATCTATCTTCTCTGTGAGGCGTCCCATTCCTGCCATGTTGCATATTTTTATTGGCCTCGGATTCTCTCCGGAAAAGCCAGAATGGCTGTCTCGGGCATCCACACATTGTGCGCCATATGGTGGGATAGTCAAATCATGGTCCCCTTGATTTTTGACTTCTCCAAACATGTTGTGACACATGGCGATAAGTGGTGAGAAAAAAGGGGGGAGAGATATCAAGTGGGGAGAAGTCAAAAATCAAGGGAGAAATTGAAATGACTTCTCCCCTTTTTTATGCCACATGGCGCACAATGTGCAGTTGCCCGAGACAGCCATTCTGGCTTCACCAGAGAGAATCCGAGGCCATTTTTATTCTACATAACAAGTACACTGCATTTATAATCTGATTTATCAATCCACTGAAACTCGGTTTTTGACCAACTCACAGGATATTGAGGAATTGTAATATTGGGGGTGAAATTCCTGCAGATATTGGTGATTTGAAATCTTTACGATATCTGTAAGTTCTTTTCCTATAATCGAACCTCTCTAACAATGATTATTTAAAGGGCTACATTTGTTTCCAATTTTTTTAAAAATGATTATGTAGTACTTTATTGGAAGTATTCATGCTTTCATCACCTTGATTACAACTAATAATGATGATTATATTTTTGAGATTCTTATACTGTTATTCTCTACCATATTCTTGGTATGCTTTGCATGACTTCTTCCGGGGATGCTTTCTACAGTTTTTATTTTAATTTAATTATTATATTTAATTCTACTAATAATCATGCAAATGAAGCAGCATATTTGATTTTTGATGACCAAATGCTCTAGATACTTGGTGCTCGTTATATTCGTTGCAGTGACTTGAGCTTTAACCATTTGGTTGGTGGAATCCCAAACTCAGTTAGCAAGCTAAGTCTAGAGACTGTGTAAGTGATAATGTTCTTAAAATTGTTTCAATAGATCTAACTTCGATATTTAGTTGTTTCAATTACAACAAAATTCAGCATAACTGTTGGTTCTGTATTGTATGGTCGAACAATTAAAGTTTTAAATGGATGATGTTTTCAATCTAGGTATTTGACATGAAATATGCTCAATGGATCAATCCCTGGTGGGTTCGGACAATTAGTCCAAATACTCAATACTAGCTGGTATGTTTCTATTATATATTTGCATGTTCTTATGCCTGTGTAACAAATACTTACAAATTGTAAATTATTCAATAAGTATAGATTGTTGCGTATGATAACAGGGATGAGAAACTTCCTGGTTCTTGGCCTTATGTGGCTGCCTCTAGTTAATTGTTGTATTTTGTGTGTGGGGTTCTTTGGTGTTGTTGGTGTTGTGGGTGTGTTGTGTAAAAAGTGTAAAACTTAATTTTGCCTTGTGTTTTTAGTCCCACATCGGAAAGAGAGAAAGTTGTGAAAGAGTTTATAAACTCTAACACTTTCATACTTGGGTAATAATAAAGGAGTGGGCTAGGCCCTCGCGCATGTGTGAGGCCCAAGGGGAGGCCAAAGTGGTTTCAATGGGAATTTGGCGAGCCGGGCCGGAAACCCTTCATGCGCGACGCGTTGCGGGTCGCGCCGGTGCGCAAACATCAAAGACACACACACACACGCGCGGCTGGCCGAGCCGAGCCGGGCCGGGCTGGGCTGGGCTGGGCCGCGCGCGTGGGGTCTTGAATGGTTTTTTATTTTTTGTTTTTTATCTTACTTCTCCTTGGCTTTTGGGTTACTAAAAGTTACCGTTTTATTACCGTTTTATTACTGTTATAAAATATTTAATCACTCTATTAAAAACGGTATTAAAGAATTTAATTTCCTATTTCGGTTTCAGATCTAAAAGAATTTCCTTTTGGTTTTAGAAATTCTATATAAGTGTATTAGTTTCTGTAAACAATACACAACAACAAACACGGATTTCAGAGTTCTCTCAAAAAACTTTCTTTTGTGATCTTCCGAATTTTCTTTTACGGTTGAGTTCGCTGTGACCAGAGAAAGGAGAGTGCTCCCTTATCTCTGGAATAGATCGTTGTATCCTGGGGGTGCCCGCATTTATCCTACGAGCATCACAGGTTGAGAAGAACCTGTAGGGGCGGATTTCACCTTAAGGTCAGCGTGTCATAACACGTGCCTCGATCTTCTCTACTGACGAGTTGCTGGTGATCTACAGATTTTTTGTTGCTGTTCTCAAACATTAAGATTCTGGAATTCTTATCCACGGGTCTACTGCTACATACGAATTGGTGATCGGTAAACTCTGCCTTTTAGCATATAGATTATAACAATCTTAAGGTGAAATCTTTTCTATTCAAATTATCTGTACGCTAGCATGACGTCCAACTCTGAAAAACCAATTCCTTTTGATGGAAACAATTTCAAAAGATGGCAACAAAAGATGATGTTCTACCTTAACACCCTGAATGTTGCATATGTTATTACTGATCCAAAATCTTATGAGAATGAATTAGAACCTGCTAGAACACTGGTTAAGGATAAATGGGATCATGCAGATTACATGTGTAGGAATTACATACTTAATGGCTTAATTCCTCCTATTTATGATGTGTACTGTAAGGTGAAAACTGCTAAAGATCTATGGGAAATGCTAGAGAAAAAGTACATAACAGAAGATGCAGGAACTAAAAAATTTGTAGTTGGTAGGTACTTTGACTACAAAATGGTGGATGATAAATCTGTTATATCTCAAGTACATGATTTACAGATCATTGTACATGAGATTCTGGAAGAAGGTATGACCATTAGTGATGGTTTTCAAGTAGCTGCAGTGATAGAAAAATTGCCTCCCTCGTGGAAGGAATTCAAAAATTTGTTAAAACATAAAAGGAAAGAGATGACACTCGAAGACCTTATTGTTCGCCTCCGGATAGAGGAAAACAACAGAATTTTAGAGAACAAAGAAAAAATTGCAGAATTAAATTCAAAGGCGAATTTAATTGAAGGGATGTCAAAGAAAAAATATGATAATAAAGCAAAGGGTAAATCTGATTTTCACAAGAAGCGAAGTGAGAAAACCAAATTCCAAAAACCGGTTTTTAAGAAAACAACAGGGGATTGTTTTATTTGTGGGAAGCCGGGACATCATGCAAGGAGCTGTAGATTCCGAAAATTTGGTCATCCTGACAAGAAAAATTCAAGATCTGCTCAAGCCAATGTTGCAGAGACGGAGAATTTTTCTGCAGTAATATCTGAAGTTAATTTTGTGGACAATATGAAGGACTGGTGGGTGGACACAGGGGCCACCAAGCATATCTGTGGTGACAGGAATGCTTTTTCCTCCTATGAAATAGTAGGAAATGAAGAAAAACTCTTTATGGGTAATTCTTCAACTTCAGCAATTGCAGGAAAAGGATCAGTGAACTTGAAATTCACTTCTGGGAAAATCCTTAATCTGAAGGAAGTCCTTCATGTTCCAGATATAAGGAAAAATTTAGTCTCTGGTTCTCTCTTGAGCAATAAGGGATTTAAGTTGGTGTTTGAAGCAGATAAATTTGTACTTACAAAAAATGGAATTTTTGTTGGGAAGGGTTATGCTAGTGAAGGTCTTTTTAAGCTGAATGTAATCGTTGAGAAAATGAATAAGACATCTACTTCTTCTGCTTATTTGATTGACTCTCTTAATGTGTGGCATGATAGATTAGGACATATAAATGTTAAATCTATAAACAAGTTGATGCTATTAGGATTAATTCCTAAAATATCTACCGCCCATGAACAAAAATGTGAAATTTGTGTAGAATCTAAATTTTCTAAGAAACCATTTAAATCTATAGAAAGAAATTCTGAACATCTAGGATTAATTCATAGTGACTTATGTGATTTAAAATCTACAGTCACTAGAGGTGGTAAAAAATATTTCATAACATTCATTGATGATTATAGTAGATTTTGTTATGTTTATTTATTAAAAAGCAAAGATGAAGCTCTAGAAAAATTTAAAATATGGAAATTAGAAGTAGAAAAACAGATAGGAAAATCTGTTAAAATTCTAAGATCCGACAGGGGTGGTGAATATGATTCACACTTATTTTCTGAATTTTGTGAAAACAATGGAATAATACACCAAACTACAGCTCCATATTCTCCTCAGTCTAATGGAATAGCTGAAAGAAAAAATAGAACTTTAAAAGAAATGATGAATGCCATGCTTATTAGTTCTGGTTTACCTTATAATTTGTGGGGGGAAGCAATTCTCTCTGCTTGTTACATTTTAAATAAAATACCTCATAAAAATTGTGATAAAACTCCTTATGAGTTATGGCATAAAAGGCGTCCATCCTTTAAATATCTCAGAGTGTGGGGGTGTTTAGCAAAGGTTGCTTTACCTACCCCAAAGAGAACTAGAATAGGTCCTAAAACTGTTGACTGTGTATTTTTAGGCTATTCTCAAAATAGTAGTGCTTACAGATTTCTAATAATTAAATCAGAAAATAATGGAGTAGATTCAAACTCAATTATTGAGTCTAGAGATGCAGAGTTCTTTGAGAACTGTTTTCCTTTTAAGGAAAACTCTAAAGGTAGAGATCCTTTGTTATCAACTAGTTCATCAACAATAAATCAATTTGTACCTTTAGAAAATTCAATAGAACCTGTAGGTATTTCTAATAATTCTTTAGAAGAATTAGAACTCAGAAAAAGTAAAAGAGCAAGGAAGGACATAAACTTTGGTCCTGACTTTATTACTTTTTTATTAGAAAATGATCCTAATTCCTTTAGAGAGGCTATGTCTTCTCATGAAGCATCATATTGGAAAGAAGCTGTTAATGCTGAAATGGACTCCATTATGGCTAATAAAACATGGGAATTAGTAGATCTTCCTCCTGGAAGTAAAACAATTGGATGTAAATGGATATTTAAAAGAAAGCTAAAAACTGATGGATCCATAGATAAATTTAAAGCCCGGTTAGTTGCTAAGGGTTTTAGACAAAAAGAAGGAATAAATTTCTTTGATACTTACTCACCAGTAACTAAAATTACTTTCATTCGAGTATTGATGTCACTTGCATGTATTTTTAACCTTGAAATACATCAGATGGATGTTAAGACTGCATTTCTAAATGGAGATCTTGAAGAAGAAATCTACATGGATCAACCTGAGGGGTTTGTAATTCAAGGTCTAGAACATAAAGCTTGTAGATTGAAAAAATCTCTTTATGGTCTTAAACAAGCACCTAAACAATGGCACCAAAAATTTGATAATGTGTTAATATCAAATGGCTTTAAAATAAATGAAGCAGACAAGTGTTTGTACTCTAAATCTTTTGGCAGAGATTGTGTAATCATCTGTTTATATGTAGATGATATGCTAATTATAGGAACGAATAAAGAAATCATAATTAGCACTAAGAAATTCTTAAATAAGAATTTTGACATGAAAGATTTAGGAACAGCAGATGTAATTCTTGGAATTAAAATTCTAAAAAATTTTGAAGGGATAACTTTATCTCAGTCTCACTATATTGAAAAGGTGTTGAAGAAATTTGAGCAATATGAGTGTAAACCTGTTAAAACACCTTTTGATCATAATTGTATGTTGAAAAAACATACAGGAGAGGGTGTATCTCAACTAGAATACTCAAGGGTAATAGGTAGTCTCATATACATAATGAACTGTACAAGACCAGATATAGCTTATGCTGTAGGGAGACTTAGTAGATATACTTGTAACCCAAGTCAAACTCATTGGGATGCTTTGATCAGAGTATTGAGATATCTGAGACACACATTAGATTATGGTCTAAATTATAAAAGGTATCCCGCTGTATTAGAAGGATACAGTGATGCAAATTGGATTTCAGATTCAGATGAATCTAAATCTACGAGTGGATATGTATTCACTCTTGGAGGAGGTGCAGTGTCATGGAAGTCTACAAAACAGACCTGCATAGCCCGATCTACTATGGAATCGGAATTTATAGCTTTGGATAAAGCTGGTGAGGAAGCAGAATGGTTGAGAACATTGTTGGTTGATATACCACTTTGGAGAAAACCAATGCCTGCGATTCTAATACATTGTGATAGCCAAGCTGCTATAGCTAGAGCTAAGAATGTATCCTACAATGGGAAATCCCGACATATTCGTCGAAGGCATAATTCAGTTAAAGAGTTACTAAATAACGGAATTATTGCACTTGATTTTGTAAGGTCAAAAGAAAATTTGGCGGATCCGTTGACCAAAGGGCTAGCTAGAGAGCTAGTAATCTGTACATCGAGGGGGATGGGGCTAAAGCCTATTGATAAATAATCACCTACAACAGTAACCCAACCTACTTGATTGGAGATCCCATGAACTAGGTTCAAAGGGAAAACAAGTTGTTGAGTGACTGTGTGAGAGCACTAATATGGAGAATTCTCCTCTCTCATCCCTATGGTGTAGTAGTGCTAATTGTAACGAGATGAGGATGAGTCTTTGACTCTTAATGCCTTCTATAGCTGATTTTCAGTGGGATGTTATGTTACAAGACATTCTTGATAGAGGTACCTATATGAGTGTGGAAGTGGGGCCGCTTCCTATGAGAATTGAGGCTGATTCTCTAGAGCGCTCATGAAAACCGGGATATTGCACATGGCCGATAACGTGCACAACCGTTAGAACTCAACTGTAAAATGTTTTTTTATTTTGTGTTATTGTGCGTGTAATATATTATTAATCTATGAACCAAAGAGCTTGGTTCAAGACTCAGTTCACCAATCTCTTCGTAGATTTAATATATTAACACTAAGTCAAGGTTCAAGTCCAAAAGACACCTTGTCTTAATCACAGTAACTTCGCTTCTCTTTTTATCCACTTTCTTAAATGATTCAAAATTATGTTTTATGTGGGGGATTGTTGTATTTTGTGTGTGGGGTTCTTTGGTGTTGTTGGTGTTGTGGGTGTGTTGTGTAAAAAGTGTAAAACTTAATTTTGCCTTGTGTTTTTAGTCCCACATCGGAAAGAGAGAAAGTTGTGAAAGAGTTTATAAACTCTAACACTTTCATACTTGGGTAATAATAAAGGAGTGGGCTAGGCCCTCGCGCATGTGTGAGGCCCAAGGGGAGGCCAAAGTGGTTTCAATGGGAATTTGGCGAGCCGGGCCGGAAACCCTTCATGCGCGACGCGTTGCGGGTCGCGCCGGTGCGCAAACATCAAAGACACACACACACACGCGCGGCCGGCCGAGCCGAGCCGGGCCGGGCTGGGCTGGGCCGCGCGCGTGGGGTCTTGAATGGTTTTTTATTTTTTGTTTTTTATCTTACTTCTCCTTGGCTTTTGGGTTACTAAAAGTTACCGTTTTATTACCGTTTTATTACTGTTATAAAATATTTAATCACTCTATTAAAAACGGTATTAAAGAATTTAATTTCCTATTTCGGTTTCAGATCTAAAAGAATTTCCTTTTGGTTTTAGAAATTCTATATAAGTGTATTAGTTTCTGTAAACAATACACAACAACAAACACGGATTTCAGAGTTCTCTCAAAAAACTTTCTTTTGTGATCTTCCGAATTTTCTTTTACGGTTGAGTTCGCTGTGACCAGAGAAAGGAGAGTGCTCCCTTATCTCTGGAATAGATCGTTGTATCCTGGGGGTGCCCGCATTTATCCTACGAGCATCACAGGTTGAGAAGAACCTGTAGGGGCGGATTTCACCTTAAGGTCAGCGTGTCATAACACGTGCCTCGATCTTCTCTACTGACGAGTTGCTGGTGATCTACAGATTTTTTGTTGCTGTTCTCAAACATTAAGATTCTGGAATTCTTATCCACGGGTCTACTGCTACATACGAATTGGTGATCGGTAAACTCTGCCTTTTAGCATACAGATTATAACAAATATATGTTATTCACTATTTCTTATGTGTTTCGCATAGCACGATATCAGAAATTATATTATGATGCTTTTTTGTGAACAAATCTTCAAACCCTCCCTTCTTGTCTGAGCTTCTATCAATTATGATTAAGGTGTCATAATTTTGATTAAGTTCATTGATGCATGTTAGTTCCCTTAATTTAACTCCATGATGTTTATACAAAGCGAAATACTAGGTGTCTCAACTTAGTTGCAGGTTTTCTTGGTAGAAGATGTGTTAGTTCTCATTATGTTTTTTGAATGAAAATCTTGTTGTTTGAATGGTGATCTTAAGAAATGATTTAGTCTACCTAGAGATGTGCACTTTCATCTGTCCATCAAAACATTTCTTTATTTCTTCGTTTTTCTTAAATAAAAATTACAAATGTTTGATGTTATATATATATATATATATAAGTGATAAAAGGGTTACGTATCAACCTATATTGAGGGTTATGTTCAATACACTTGATACCCCCTCGATACAATGGAAGTTTCCGTACAGATGTATCTGTAGTATCAAAAACTGATATGTATCGAACCAATATGCTCGATACATATCGATTTTTTGATCTATGTTCTCACTAAGTGCACTGTCTCCACAAAAGCTACTTATACTCTCAGACCCCAAGAGAACATTCTCCCGAGGAGCCACACACTCACTCATAGAGAGTGCACTCTTCACAAGACCCACTGAGATTACCTAAACCCACTCTTTCTTACTATGACCATACTCTCAAGAAGAGCTACTCATTCTCTTAACCATGAAAATAAAAATCACTGAAACCGTATGAAACGGATAATACGTATAAGTTTCGATAGTCCCTCGTATCATATTTTTACTGATACGAAACACGCGTACATATTGTTTATTACTTATTTATGTTTTCATTCATTTTATAATTGTAATTGTGTTTGCTACTTTATCTTTGAGTCGCATCCTATGACTTTATATTTAGTAAATATCGTTCCTATAACTCATTTGATTTTTTTAAAAGAAAGAAAAAATTATATGTATCGCCCGAAACTGATACCAAAACCGATATGTATAGGTTTCAGTTGGGACCGATACATCCCCTGAAACTGTATTTTTAATCCTTGCTCTTAACCACCCCCCCCTCTTGCGCTCGTGTGCATTTGTCTCACTCAGTCAAGTGAACTCTCCACGAGAATCAATGAGATTACCCAAGAGCCACTCTTCCTCAATATAGCACACTCTCCACGACCTACTTAGGCTCTCAAATCTAATTTACATGAACTTGTACCTCGAACTCCATGAGTCTCGAACCTGAATCCTTGATGAATTAGGAAATCGCCAAGTTATAATACCACTAGGAAAACCCCAAAACAGAAACGACCACTAATACAATTCCAGACACATTAAAAGAATCTCTATGCGGAGAATCTACCGTACTAATGGAAAGAATGTCCTTAACAATATAATAGTTTCATGTTTGGTATGTAGGATTAGGGAATTCATTCATCAAACAAAAATTAGAGAAGTAATCAAACCATTTGAAACAGTACCTGTGGGTCTTGTTTAAACTAAGCCAGCTCATGCCTAACTTAGATAGCTGTAATTTTCTTATTGATAGAGGAGAATCAATCTCTTCCTCTAAATCATCTTAAGTGATTCACTTACCATGTATATATATCATTGCACATTTTTGTATGAACCCCATTAGGGTAAAGGAGTATATTAGAGAATTCTCCAAATCTCCTTGTGTTAACATGGTGTAGACACCCAATTTTGCACGACCAAGGTCCCTTGGCCCCAATGGTCCAATGCTTTCAAGTCCCGAAAGATCGCTTCAATAATAAGATCTGGACTCAAAAATAATCCTAGGTCAAACCAAAGTCAAAGCCCAATCCAAGCCCAAGCTAACCCAAGCCTGAAAGAGGAGAGGAATTTATTTTTAAAGAATTGTTTAAGTTTTTAGGAGAAACTTGTGTCCCACATCGTTTAGAAAAGAGAACCTCCTTTTTCATCTTTATAAAAGCACACTCATCCCTCATTCTCAATCCACTAGAAAATCCCCACTTTGCATCCACCTTGGGATGACTAGAAAACCCAATCTTGGTTCGCCTTGGGAATCTCTACACGTTTGAAAATCCTAGATTAGGAAATATCTACATCCTTGGAAAAAACCCTAGACTAAGAAATCTCTACATCCTTGGAGAAAACCCTAACCTAGATATTGAAGGGGTCTTGGAGTTTGGATCTTTCTCAATTGAAGTTATCTCGTAGGTACTTGGAGCACAGAAATCCCTTGGAAAGCGGTCAAAAAAAGGTTTGCAAAAAGGTTATGTCTAATTCCTAATATTTAGTTTATCTATTTTGAGTCATTCTCATTCTACCCATCTGAATTCTTTCTTCTTCCACATTTCGCTAGTAGTCTAGGGTTTCACCCGAGCGATATGCAAGAAGCTTGAAATCTGGATGTAGGAAAGTGGTTGAAGAAAAGTTTTCTGATTTCTTCTTTCTTTCTTTATTTATTTTATTTTATTGTTAATCTTTGGGATCACTTTCGTCCTCCACGAGTAGGTGGGCTTTCCTCAAATCTGTCAAGGAAAGGGTTGCCTTCACAAAGATTGGAAGATCTTGATCCTCATTTAGAGAGAATCACCCCAAGTCAGTCGAGGAGGGGTGCATTTTAATCCCAAAATAAAAAGAGAAAACTAAGTAGAGTAGAGAGGGAATTGCCTTGATTCGGTCGAGGATAGGCATTCCGATCTCGGAAGTTAAAAAAGAAAATGAAAAATAAAGTAGAGGGGGAATCTCTGTGATTCGGTCGAGGAGAGGTGCATTCCGATCTCGAAAGCTAAAAAGAGGAATTTATTTTGGAATAATGGAGAAAAGTTTTAACAAAGGAAACCATCATTCGAAGAATGAATTAGGGTGCTTAACACCATCCCTAATTCATAACGGAACCCCCAAATCCCGACTTTTGATTCTCGGACCAAGAGGTGTTATTTGGTGACCAATCACACCTCAATTCTTTGATTGTTGGCGACTCTATAGTTCTTGTCTTCTCAATAGGGATAATGCACTATTATGGGGGTGAGATCCACGGGCCGACTATCGCACAACTGGCGACTCTGCTGGGGACTTTGAGGATTCAACCTTGAATTTACTTTTTCTTCATTATTCTAATTTTTTTAATAAATTATTTTTGAGTAAAAGATAAGGGATTTTTTTTTGTTCATTGTGTTTTTACTTTTGCTTAATTATGCACTGTTGAGCAATCACTCACTATCCACCCCTTTGTCTGTATCTGGACTTACCCTATATTTGGAATTACGTAGTTGAACGCCCATAAATAGCATATGAGAAGTGACGACAAACATTCCAACCCAAATCATTGAGCAAAAGAAATGTACATTTAGTGCATGGATGTTCTATGATTATGGGAACCTTTTAAGAGGAGATTAGTCAACCCCTTTTGCGCTGCATATAGAAATATATCTATGAGGACACTTTGAATTGATACTATGATGGTGTGGATTTGTTTTATCTCAGTTGATGGACATGTGTTCTGGAGGAGTTTCTTTAGCAAATTTTTTTTTTAAATAGTCATTGTTAACCTATAAGACTTACGGACACCCTAATTAGAGGATCATCCCTCCATTCCATAACTTTGATTTAAGACCTACGGGAAATTTAATTGATCTAGATTATGTTTTGTGAAAGCGAACAAATCCAAGGTGAAACGAATCCAAAAATAGTAAATCAAACAAACGAAATAGAGAAAAAAACAAACCAAATGGAGACACACGATTTACGTGGTTTGGCAATATGCCTACGTCCACAGGCAGCAGCGATCAATCACTATATTCAACAGAAGATTTTTTACAAAGCTCTCTTCAGAGAAAACCCTCTTCCCAATCTCCCCAAAACGGCTCCCTTTCTCTCTTGTTTCTTATGAACAAAACCCTTAAAAAATCCCTTTATATTAGGGTTACAATAAAGAGAAAATGGGTTCCCAAAACGGGTCGAGCCTTAAATCGGGTCAAAATTTTGGCCAGGGGCTTCGCCCTTGGACCCCCACAGCAATGGTGGGGGAACCCTCACATTGCCCATTTGTCGGGTCATCCAGGTCGCCAAACGGGTTATCATGAATCCGGGTTGAATTCATGACAACATCCAACAAGTTCTGACTTTTTCCAAGACCTACGGGCAACCCAGTTAGAGGATCATTCCCCTATCCCACACTTTGATTTAACATTTAAGAGCTACAGGCAATCTAGTTGACCTAGATTCTGCTTTTTCCCAACCCCTATGGGCGACCTTTTTAGAGGGATACCCTTTTTTTCATCATTTGTTTTAAGTTTTCCACTAAGGTTTACAGGCAACCTCATTAGAGGGATACCCTCTTTTCCATCATTTATTTCAGTTTATCACTAAGGCCTATTGGCAACCTAGTTAGAGGACCATCCCTCTGTCTCATTTTTATCCCCATATTCTTTAAGTCTTACGGGCGACCTTTGTCTCATCTATTTTAAAGTTTTACCTAAAGAAACATCAAGGTCATTCCAACACTAGTGTCCATCATCAGAGATAAAATAAGCTATTTCTATGTTGCTCTGTTTTTGCCTCCTCTCATTTTCAGGTATTTTCATCATTGTGCCTCCAAAGAAGGCCTTTGCTGTAAAAGTCCAATATGTACAGAGTTCAAACCCTTTTTCGGTCTAGGCATAACACACTCTTTGCAATGGGGGAAGACAATGTATTGATTGACTCTAAGTAGGAGGATAGAGATAGCCAAACTCGATATTAAGACCGAAGATCTGACACAACTTATTAAGAGCCTCGTAAGTCAAGTGTAAAATTCTCCATCCACTTCGGATGCAGGACCAATGAACCAAGGACCCCCAAATGTGTCCAATGTGGGGCTCAAAATGTGCCTTCCTCCATGACTACTCCTAGGCAAATGCAAGCACTAGTCCGACCTATTTCTTTCCACCATCCCCAACCTCAAAGAAACCCTCTTCCTCTAGTCTTACTAGTTAATCCAAGCATTCAAGCCCCACCTAGGATGTCTAATCATGAGGAAAAAATAGAATTAGGAAGGCGCTAAGAGTGGGATAGCTGAGGAAGTGGCTAAGCTCCAGGAAGACATGAAGGTGGTTAAGGGTTCTGACCTAGGAAGCACGGATACGGCGATACTTAGATACGGCGATACGGCAGAAATTATGAAAACAGCTAAGTTTTACCTTAGAAATGCTGTATCCGATACGGCGATACGGGTACGGCGATACGATACGTTTCCATTTTCAAAGTATCCGTGCTTCCTAGGTTCTGACCCATCCACCAAAATTGATGTTGCAGACTTCAGCATGTATCCCATACCTGACCTGCCCCTAAATTTCAGAATCCCTGATTTTGAAAAATATGACGGTCGAGGCTTTCCTGTGGCCCATCTAACCCTTTATGGAGGAACTATAGGCGTGTATGGGCAGAATGAGCAGTTGATGTTGCAACTTTCCTGAAGGTGTGGGGCATGGCATTGGGACCTTAAGATGCATTAGGGCGTATGCCTCAAGGCGTTAGGCTTAAGCCTCATAAGAAAGCCTTACGCTACCTCATTTTAACAAATAGATAAATAATAAATAAGAATATTACAAAAATATTAAAAATTAATTAAAGGTCATAAGTATATATGTGTGTGGCTGTGTGCGTGTGTGTAAGCATTTGCATATGTAATATATATATAAATTATTCAACCTTAAAAAAACAAATTTAATAGCAAAATTCTAAAATTTAGATTTAATTTTTTGTTGATACTGCAGTTGATTTTGTGATTCCAACTAACAATTACAAATTAGTCACTAGATATGTTAGACAATGACTCCAAAATTTTCTAATGTGTAGCATGAAAATTATAGTGAAATATACTCAATGAGGTTTCAAAAACTTAAATACATTTACATACAATAACTTAAGTGTTAATTTAATTTTATAACAAAAGAAAAAAAAATATTTTTTTATTGATAACAGAAATTATGAGGCACACACCTTAGAATTTAATGTTTAAGGCTTACTTGTGTATCTAGAACTCTATATATTTTTATTAATATATGAGATACACACCTTAAAAAAAATTAGTGTTCAAGTCCAGTTATGTGGCTAGAACCATATGTTTTATTATGTATGAGGTACGTGCCTCAGATATAAAGCGAGCCTCAAGGCTTGAAGCGTGTGCATCATGTTAAACTCATAGTTTGAGGCATTAGCTTCATGAGAGTTAAGTCTCAACATTGAACCCAACAATGTTTTCCTTGAGCCTTGCCTCGAGGTGAGCTTTGAGGCGTAAGCCTCCCATGGCTTTTGAAAACACTGTTTTGGAGCATGGGAGTTGTAATTCTTTCAATATATAGTAAATTTTCAAGATTCTAGAGTTACTTCAAAGATAAAATTGGTGACCATGGTAATTTCGAACCCTAAATTCCAATGTAACTTTCAAAAGTGATACTTCTGTTAACTATTTTTTGTTTTGTTTCAATATATGAACAAAATAGTTTTGTCTAGTCTTTATTTTTAATTTTTGTCAATTGTTATCTAGCAGGGACTTTTCATACAATAATTTTTCAAGTGTAAACTTGACAAGACTAAACAACGATTCATACATGTAAGGGAAATGCATCAACCATATTCTTTTTTTTTCTATTCTTTGTGATTTATCTTGGATAAGGAATTATTCTTATGTGGATTTCCTTTAATTTTTTTTCAGGAACTTGTTTGCATCCTCTCCCACTACGTTCAATATGTAAGGTCTAAGTTTTTTCTTATTCTGCATCTTCATTGTTGGCATTTTGATAGAGTCGTGAATCATTTTGAAGCCATCAGGTCTTACATATGCATTGATCTTCTGTAGGACTTCCCCATTGCAAATCATGAATGATTATTGTCCTAATGAAATGTCGAAATGTACGTTTATTGTTCTTTTTTTTGTTGAGTAATTTCTCGATATTTATCTGAGTTTCCCATTAGAATTATTGGAGTTATTCTAATCTTTTAAAGTGGGGACAACTATGTTTTTTTGCAGACAATTCCTTGTATATAAATTGTGGTGGTGAGAGTGCAATCATTGAAGGGAATTCTTATGATGAAGATAATAAAACATCAGTCTTCTATGTGAGTCCAAAAGGAAACTGGGCTTATAGTCGTTCTGGAGACTTCCTTGGAACTGATGCAGAACCCAGAGACTACATTCGGAACATGACATGTGGAATTCCCGTATCTGATGCCCCTTTATATGCAACAGCACGCATTTCTCCTCTATCTCTCAAGTATCATGGACTCTGTTTGCATAATGGAAATTATACAGTGAAACTTCATTTTGCTGAAATTATATACACTGATGATAAAGACTATAGCATCCTGGGGAAACGCATATTTGACGTATATATTCAGGTAACAAGTTCACTTTTGTGGTACACCATTATATTTGTGCCCATCATCTAAAAAACTCTTCATTGCAGGACAAAAATGTATTGAAGGATTTTAATATCATAGATGAATCAAAGGCTCCAAACAAAGTGGTGATAAAAAATTTCTCGGCTACTGTAATTGATCATACTTTGGAGATCCACTTCTACTGGGCTGGCAAAGGGTCTATAAACGTCCCCCCTTATCTCTATGGGCCTCTGATATCAGCTATTTCCATAATTCCTGGTAAAATGTTCAATTATGTGTATTTTAACATTTCTCATACTTAGATGATGCTTCCTATAAATATTTATTTAATTTAATTTCCATGGCCATTGCTTTCAGATTTTGAACTTCACAAAAAAGAGCTCTCTACTTTAGTTAAAACTATAATCGCAGTATCTTCATTTGCCATCCTTCTTTTGGTTTCGGCTTCAGTTTGGAAAATTGGCTTGCTGCGACGAAAAAGATTGCATGATAACGGTGAGAATAATTTCCCACTAAAATATAATCGTGCAGCACGACAAAGTGCCTCCTTACTTTACTTATGCACAAAAAACTCGTCTTCCAAGTCTTTTCCGCTATGTACTTCTATAAACATGTTGCCTACTTAGCATCTAACGTTTGACGTTCCTCTCTTGAAATAGTACCCATAAAGATCCAAGGCAATTCTGTGTCTTCTATCACCTTCAGGGATATAATGGAAGCTACTCAAAATTTCAGCCCCAAAATGGAGATTGGCAGAGGGGGTTTTGGAACGGTTTATAAGGTTTGTTTTTGCTCTTTCTAGAAGCATATCTCTCCTTCGCCTTCCAATTTTCTTCGAATATAAACACCATGCTTCCCATAAATGCAGGCTGAACTGAAACAAAAAGGGATTATAATGGCAGTGAAGCAGCTTTCCCCCAACTCAAAGCAAGGAACCGATGAAATCAATAATGAAGTTTACTCCCTTTCTTCCTTGAAACATGAAAATCTAGTCCAACTGTTGGGTGCATATTCAGGAAACAACCACACTTGCTACTATATGAATACATGGAAAACAACTCCCTCGCACGTGCTTTATTTGGTAATTCAGAATAGCCTTTTCTATGAATTATTTACTCACAACATAGTTTAATTTTTCCATGAAATATAATTAAATAGAGACTGGATGATGTGCAGATTCACAATCCAGTTTGAAACTTAGTTGGCAAATCAGGTATAATATCTGCCTTGGAATAGCAAAGGGTCTGACCTACCTTCATGAAGAATCAAGGCTGAAGATTGTTCATAGGGATATCAAGGCCACCAATATTCTTCTTGATAAAGATCTCAATGCTAAGATATCTGATTTTGGATTGGCTAAGCTTTATGATAGGGATAGCACACATATGGTCACCAGAGTAGGAGGAACACAGTAAGTAACCAAGTACTTCTCTCACAATATTCCAACCAGCAATGCTAGTTTTGGCTGTTAAGTACACATAATCATATGGTTTAGCTATTTCTACAAGTCTGCATTTGTTATCATTGCAACATATCTTATACAGTATAAATACAAAGAGGAGCTCTGCTTCACCGTGTTGAGTGGAGCTCCCCTTTTTACACTATCACAATGACAATCTTGTAATTACGTGTATTGTAAAATTACCCCTGCCACTTGTAATAATTACAAACATGCCATGGCTTTAGTGTAAAAAGGGGAGCTCCGCTTCATTACCGTGAAGTAGAGCTCCGGCTGAAAATTAATCTCTATCTTATATGATAAACTTTTATTGCTCCAGCGGATATATGGCGCCTGAGTATGCAATGAGAGGTATCTTAACCGAGAAAGCGGATGTTTACAGCTTTGGAGTTGTTGCACTAGAAGTAATTAGCGGGAAAAGTAATGCAGAGTACAAACCAAATCAGGAGAGTGTTTTTCTTCTAGATACAGTAAGTCAAATGTGAATGAGTTCTACTCCCTCTATACTGACATAATGAAAAAAATACCCCACTTTATTATTACTCATGCAAATAGATATAATGCTAAACTATGTTCATTGTAAATTTACACTTTTACTACATGTCAAACTAATCGCACTGATCTTGTGTGGATGTGCAGGCCTTTGTTTACCTTAAGAATGGTAATATTCTGGATTTGGTTGATAAATCCGTGAGATATGAGGTAGACTATTCAGAGGAACAAGCAAAAATGATGTTGAATTTAGCAATGTTGTGCACCCATCAGTCCCTTACGCTCAGGCCTACAATGTCGGAAGCGGTGAGCATTCTTGAAGGGAAGAAAATAATAGAGGAGGTCTCCATCACCCAACCACCCAATGTTTTTTACGGAGCCAAGGGCTTTCGTGACTATCTCTCTACTGAAATCCCCAGCACATCCACTGAAGTGACATCCAGTACATTTTCTTCTTACCTTAGCAGTAAAGAGAGAGATGAAACGAAAAATGGCTCTGTAGATCCCCATCATGAAATCTCAGATGAGAGTGCTATTACCCATCAGCCATAGTAGTTCACAATGGAGGCACTCTTTCTTGCAATGACGTGATAGTTATGATTTTGTGATGGTCATAACTGATCAGTTTGGTGTTTTCTGATATCCTTCAGCCTTCCTACCTTAATACAAGCATCTGAGTGGTGTTTTGTGTGGCCATGTAAATAGTGCATTCTGTGTGACCTCTTTGCTCTTGTATTTTGGCATCGATAGTGCCTGGACATGCTAATGTAAAATTTTCATTGGATCTTTAATTTTATGGTCTTGCTTGCTTCATACTCCCCACATCCCCGATCTTTTTTTTTTTTTTTGAGGTATCCAAATAATACTATAAATGCCTAGCATGTTAGCTTGGCAGTCGGTGGGCATTAACAATGGCCACACCCCACGGGACTTGATCCCGGTCCTCACACTTGGAGGATACACTGCCTGCCATTAGACCAAAGGGTAGGTGTATCATCCCCTACACTCTTGTGCTTTTAATATCTCATATTATTATGAAATTTTCAGCCTGGTGAAATGGCCAGATTCTTAGGCTGACTCATTTATCCAACTCATTTGGAGATTGTAGTGCTTCTCTTATAGTTGAATTGGGCATCTCATATTTAAGTCATGCAACTGTTGATTGAGAAATGAGAGAGCTTCCTAAGATGGGAGGGCGAGAAAAACTGACCAGCCTGCTGGTGCTCTAGGCGTGACACACATGAAGGGGGTCTGGATCTCCAACCCATCTGTTAAATTCTTTAAAGAGGAAATCTAGCTTAGATAAATAAGCTCATTTGATGAGGTCAGTTTTCACAGGGCAAAGAAGAAGGTTTATAAGTGTTATTTTTGGGCCGGACCAAGTTCAGCTCAAGCTAGACTAAGACCTGACCAGAGAGGCCTACGCCAACCCTTGATCTAAAATATATAAGAATAAAAAAAAAAAAAAAAAACGTGGTCCCTCCCACCTCAATTCTAGTACTCAAGGGCAACTCATTTTTCGCTGTCTCGGAAGCTTTTGGAATGGTTAATTTAAATTCTTAATATAACTTAATGCTTAATTTTAGCTATTGAGCTTTGTTATGAGAACATATTATTTGCACTGTAGCTCATTAAGCTCCTAGGTTCGTGCTGAATTAAGTAGTTTAATGAGCTTTTGCAGCAAGCTTTTTATTTATTATGTGCATTAAAAATTTACTAAAAGTTTGACAAATTTATTCTTACAAACATTTTAAAATCTTAAAACACTCTTTTTGACTTTAAAATTTGCTTATTCTCTAAGTTAGGGATGGCAATAGGTTAAAGTTGATTGGGATTGGGTCAAATTAGTTTCATGTAGGGCAGAAACACCCTTTCTACCCCAACCCTTTTATAATTTAGTTGAAAAAGGCAAACTTAATTCCACAAGCTTAACCTGTGTAAAATTAATGAATAATAATTAAACATTTAACAAGTCATTAATTAATCAGTGATGCAATCGTTGCGGTCCAAGATCAAGTCTCGGATTGAGACCTTGTTATGTAGGCATTGGGAGGACTACCCCTGAATTTGAATCATTAACAACTGCAATTTCAAATTGCCTTGAGCCATTTCTTTAAATTGTGTTGTAGACTCTTTGTTCATGAACAAAGACGGGCTCAATTCTGATAAATCTTATCTTTTCATTCTTTGTCCGATCAAGTCTTATATGTCGTTTCTAATTTTTTTCCCGACTACTAAGAGCTTGCAGTAGAGGTGGCCATTCCTTTAGCGGACGAGGCCATGAACGCTCACAGAGACATGGAGGTGGCTCTTTTTCCCTACACGATACCCATCAAGGAATTCTTGGCCAAGATGGGAACATGGCTACAGCCCCCCAACCGGCCCCATTTCATGTGTCAAATCTTCAACACCTCAGGAAATGCAACATTACAATGTCTGTATTTCGATTATTCCTTTCAGGATGAGACACTTCAACACTCCTTGTGATGATCAATAATTTGCTGAAACTGCAACAACAAGTGACATGACGTATGATTATCTCTTCTCCAATAGTCTACTAATTACGTAAGTTTTGATCACATAATGGTTGGTTATGGACAGGAAATTCCTATTTTACGTGTTGGTAATTCTTTTATTTCTACTACAACTTCCACTTAAAACTCCCTTTCATTCTTTATGGTTACTTCTATTAAGAAAATTTAATTTTCCGTTGTTACTCTAACTCATAATAATAATAGTTCGTTTACATTCTTTTCCATGGGGTTTTTTCATAAAAGATCTTCGCATGGCAAAGGCACATCTTGATGAGCCAGTTGATAAATATGTCTACCCAATTTAGTTTCCTCTAATCCTCAACCTTTAGTGATGGTGGCATCTCTTTCTTATTTAACGTGGCACCAGAGGCTTGGACATCTCTCCACTTCTACTAGGCACTCTTGTTTTTTTTTCCAAATAAAGGTATTCATTTTCTTATTCATAATGATTAAAAAAAATTCTTGCTTGGGCTGTAATCCTTTTAAGAGTCATTGAGTACCCTTTTGTCCTATTGATAATCATGCCAAATCACTATTAGAATTAATTCATAGTAATGTATAGGGTCAGACTTCGTTAGCCTTAAATTCTGCATTTTTTATATTCTTTTTCTGGATGATTTTATTCGTTTCACATGGATCTTTCCCATGCGTTGAAAATCTGAAAGTATATGATACTTTACCCTTTTAAAGACATGGCTGAAAATTTGTTTAAGTTCTAAGATTAAGCAGTTTTAAAGTGATGGGGGTGACAGAATTCTTTAGTGAGGCATTTCCTCGGGTATTGGAATCGAATGGCATTGTCCATCATTGTTCTTTTCCTTATACGTCTCAACATAATGGCTAAATCTGTTTGTTTTAAAGTAAAAATAGGGAAAACAAATGAAATTCATGGAAAACATCATTCGTCCTATAAAAAAATACACACAAACAATGAAATTTTCCGTGGAATTATTTGTTTTCCTCTATTTTACATCACAACAAATGGAGCATTAGTCAAAAAATTGAAACTCACCCATCTCAAAAAGTGGCCTTCTTCACGATAATAGGCTTTCTTATAAAATTGACTCCACTCTTCTCTTGGGCAAAACATATCCTTCCGAGAAAGTATTTGGGAAAAAGCCCACTAAACCTTATTACGATTATTTGGAGGAGAAATGCTATCCTTTTTTCCCAGGCGCTACACAACCCAATAACAGCATAGTCCCAAAGTAATACGGTTTCGGTCATTGGCTACAG
>JABCRI010000129.1:0-79068 GCA_015143295.1 Tetracentron sinense
GATAGCCGCCCCCCCCCCCCCCCCCCCCCGTCAAACTTGCTGCTCTCTTCCTCGGCATTTTGGCGAACTTCCTTAGGCTAATGGAATTACGACGTCATTTCTACGCCGTTGGCCTGACCTTAAAATACAAAGGTGTTGATGTTTGCTCATATAATGCGAGAATTAGTTTTTAACATAGTTATATAGCACCCCTAGAGTTCTCTGTGAAAGAATGATTGCCTCAATAGCAAAAAGAGCCACATCCTCAAGGCCGTTCTACACTAGTTTTTGGACAAACGTATTCTGTTCATTGATAAGCCGAAGAATTAATCCATTTTCCCTGCAATTCAAACATTTTGCGTTATGTAGAAGTCGCTTCCGCTACTTTTTGAACTCAGTGATGATTGTGCTTCTGTCTGCTACTATCTCTATCTGAAAGGTTAGATGAAGCCACTTTGCTGTATGAATCAGTCATCCTACTTTCTTTCACTTTAGTTAGTAATGAATAAGATAACACCAGAGAAAGACGTATTCTTCTATTTTTTCAATAGCTACAGGAACAAAATCAAAATGAAGAATTCATTTAATTAGTGGAGAACTTAGTCCCTACTTGAGCCCAAGATTTCTTTCGTTAGCGGGGCAAACAATAGCATTCGATTGCATAATGTTAATAATATATTGAGTGGATTTGGGAGGAATAATTATGTGCGTTATGCCTGATCAAGGCCTGTGCCAGTGTTGTGCCTGAAGGCGGATAACGCGATTGAGCCGACAATACAAATTAATAACAAAAAGCAGTAAGAGAAAAACATAATGAAAAAGCATAGCAACGACCAACAAGTACAAGAATTATAACGATACAAAAAACCTTCCTTAAATAGAGATAGATTACAAAATGAGAAGAACCTAGAGAAAGAAACCCAACTACTACATAACACAACTCTTTTTTTTTCTCGCCAAAACTAAACCCTAGATCGAATATCACTTAAATTGCATAAAGAAACCTAATAGAAATAGATCATCTTCAAAAACATTTTCTAAAAAAAATGACAGATCGTATTCACATAGTTCGTCGCGCGAAGCCAGTCTGCGATTCACGGGATGGCACATTGCTATACTGCTCTTGATCCAAAGATTCACAAGCTAATTGAATCCACATCTCACTAGCGAGGATTCCGAAATAGCAAACTAAACTCAAGCCAATACACAGTAATCGCCACCTGACTTGAATCCCACAAAACATTCCACATTCACTACGAAAACTTTCACCACCATAAACCCGACAAATACAAGAATCAGCCATTGACGAAATTTGCAGCTTAAGTCATAAGCCGCGTTTAAACTAAGATTTTTTTCATACAAACTCTTTTTTTCACATCCTAATGCCTGGCAACTAACCGAGAAGCCTCCCTAGCTTACTTAGCCCATAGGCATGTCCTCAAATTGCATAGGTACAAAGTCACAAATATCAAGTCCCAAATGCAAACCATGTTTGTTAGCCGGAACTCACACATTGTACCAGCTAAGCAATTGGAATCAGCAGAAGTCTTTCATTGCCTTAAATGCCCCACCAAAAAACTGTCACCCACGCTAACACATACAAAATATTAATTTTATCACCGTCATCGACAACTACTCTTTCAAATCTTTAAAGCACTCTCACCTTGTGTTGTGTGCCGACACCACTTGGGTCTAACGGATTCAAAAAGAATTAAAAAAACTCTTCTTCAAATCCAAAACATGCATCATATATGATCAAAGATCCTTCCAGATGATCATCATGAATTTCATAGTATTTTGACTGTTCCTCAATTTTATTAGTTTTTAGTAAAAATCATCTCTTTCCCTAGTGGGACACAAATGATAAAGAACAACCAAAATCAAAAAATCCACTTATCCCCCCCAAAAAAAGTTGCTTAGTTGATAATAACCGATAGAGCGACCATGAGTATCACCATAGCGAATCATCACTCACCACATTGGTTTTGTGCCCCCTACAGCTTAGCAGGTTCTCTAGTTTTCTTTTCCTCATACATATATTTCCTTGAGTTTTGGGACAGTCATGAATGAATATGTCATGTCTTTGGTCGTCGGATTAATAACACCACTATCGTGAGTGATTTAAACATCAACCCTGAAAAATTTTTCTTTCTTCCAAAACTCTTATCCTTGCTTCATGTTTGCCGCACTAGCACCTTTCTGAACTCATTAAGCAGAAGAATCGCAGTAAATAACTCCATCACTAATACTATCAATTTTATAACAAACATCGTACCGGCAAATGATGCTCAAATGAATAGATCGCACCGTAAGGGCAAGAATATATAGGAGTATGATTAGTGTCCCAATCTCTAATTTCACATCAATGACTCATTAATTTAAGCCAACACCCTTATATAAATCACTAAGATTGCGCATAAATTTCATATTTCTATCATCTTGAAGAGTTTACAACCATCTGCTTGAGGTAAACTAATTAATGAGTGATTTCTATATGTAACGACTTTCTAACTTTAACACAAGCCTATAGCCCGAAGCTCATTATAATATTGGCTATGAACACCTCAGCCACCAAACTTAAATGCGATTACACTGTTAACTTTCAAATCAGAAATCATCACAATCTTCATCATTCAAATTTGGGATTTGTTAGCAGTTTCGCTGTTTAAAGCCCTTGTGCGAAGACCCTGCTAAATTTATAGATTATATCGAATCTTTGATCTACCATAAACCAAAGTTGCTTCCTTCCATCAAATTTAATTATACTTCAAATTCAGAACCAAAAACTTTTAGTCCGTCATCCGAAACTCAAATCAAAGCTCATGACATACTATGTAGCGGAAACGCTCGATAATGGGAGCTCTGATGAAAGAGTAAATTAGTAACAAGCCCGCATAGACATGAAAATTTATAAAAATAGACCTACACAAGCCCAAGATATATGCGTTCACCATACCAATGTTACATCACGATCGAAAAACCTTCACATAATGGATAGATTACAAATAGAGGAGAACAACAAGCAAGAAACCCAACGCTCTCACTAGAGCTAGCATCACAAACCTCTCATATATTCAACTAACCTAACCGAATATAAATTTATATAAGATAGTAAGACCTAATTGGAAACATAATCCTATTCAAAATAGGAGTTCACCGACAAGAACATCTATCACTAGAGCCAAAAAACAAACCCAAACTAGCTTCGAGCGAGTTGGATCTAGCCGTTGGCATGTATTTGCCAGTCAGAACTTCACAGCTACTGAAATTCCACATTGCCTCGAGCTGCAACAAAGTCTCGCCTCGAGCGGGATTCGCAATGTAAAATTGAAAAAATTGCAACTAAATTCAAGCCAAACTCAATATAGTAGTCGGAATAGCTCTAATTTTTTTGAGGAGGGCTCAAGTTCATGGCCCCGTCATACTTGTTATTTGTAAAGAATGTTTTTTAAGTTAGGCAGCAATGCTCCCATTAATGCCATGCACTATGCTCCTTTTCATTCTTTTTTGTTTGGTTAACACAATAACACCACAAGGCTTGCCATGACGAAGCTCTCATTTTTTTTTTTCTGCCTTGATACATAACCATTTATATACCTAGGTGGGGCCGTAGCACTCATGGTAGGCCCCATCGTCAACAGCCACACCAAAACTTCGAACAAGAGTCACACTCCAAAAGAGCATACACTAAGCACCTGGCACTTATGACTCCTATTAAATAAGATTACATAGCTATATAAAATTAGCTTTACTTTTTGCTTCAAAAGTTCATAAGCAGTTGCCCCTTGCCCATGAATATGCCCCTCTTAATTAAAATCAAGATGAATATATTATACTTATTTTTTTCCTCAAAGTCTAACCTCCCCCTCCCCTCTCCTGCTTCCTTGAGCTCCGCCCTAACTGCGCAAAGTCAAAGAGGGATCACTATCCATTATCGAGAAGAAGCTAATCATAACATACCTCTAGCATAAAGAGGCATGCCCCTGACTTACTAGGCCCGCGATTGATCATAGGTTACCAAGTTCTCCACCCTATTCAAAAAATCTAGGAATAATGACGCCCGAGAGTGCTTTCTTTGTCAACACGATTAATCTCAAAGTATTGCAAGTTATGGAAAAAAATGAGAGATTTTCAAAATATTCACAAATTTACTCGAATTAAACACGATGTTGATTCGACGAGTTTTTAAAAAAGTCCCGACTATAATATCAATAAATGAAATTATATTTGTTATAATTTCATAATAGGTAAGTCTTATTTATACTTATCTTGATTTCACTACCCGAAATTTTGCCAGATTTATTTACGACAGTTTCTGGCTGAATTTTTTCAGAACTTTTTGCCTAGACGAATAATCCCGAACCCTACTTGTTAATATGGGAGGTGATTGGCCATGCGCTTGTGCTATTGTAATTGCCTAGAGGATTCTCATGGCAAGTGCTAGAGAGGATTTTGGTCTTTACGGGCCAGAGGGCCTAATTTCACCGGTCCCTCGCGTTAGGGCTTGTCAATAGTGACCCTTTGATGAGGTGCCACCGCTACTTCAGCTGCAAAATAGGGCCTTTATTTTTTATTGCTTAAGGCCCTAGGCCAGACCCCCCCGTCTGAATTTATAAAGGCCCTCCGTATTGGAGGATGCCCGAGTCTCGGGGCCCATAAAGCCACATAGCCTGCCTAGCCCCTCCACTTTAGATAGTATCATATCTATTATATAAGATATTACATATATAAGAGTAGCCAAATTGTAATGCAAGCACTGTGCCTCATTTAAAGCATTGAATGAAGCGGTCTACTAATAATGTGGACAGCGTGGCAAGTTGATATAAAAATCTATACTGTTGTATTGTTATATGACGGTCTACAAAGATACAAAAAAAAAACCCCTAAAACACCCTACCCCCCTCGCCTGCGCAAAAAATCTAGCCCCTTGATAATACATTATAGCCATTGATGAATGATGGAAAGATTAGTTATTTCTAATGACTAGAGAATGGTCTAGGAACCCCCTAGCGGAGGTAATACTGATAAAATAGGCCGTTATAATTGAATGCATCTAAACATGTCCCGTGTTCAGATGGATATTTTTTTGAACACGTGTCTCTCAATGGACGCCACCTCAACATTCAACCACGAAATTTTTTTTTTTTTTAAAAAGATTGCCACCCTGTCATCTTTTTAAGAGGAGTAGTTCAGCCTCATAAAAGCTTTAAGAGCCATTATATCCTTGACCTCCTTAGGTTATCCTGACCCTACCAGTATTATATAATATAAAAACGACTCATAATAAGTCGATACTTGTATGATGTAAAAGATACCATGATATGTGTTTTTGTTTAATTCATATTGATAATAAAATTGTAGTATCTTATCAAAATCCTCTTCTGATTGTTAAGTTTGAACATTTTCAATTTTCTAATTCTTGTTTTTTGTTTTAAATGTTAGTAATAATCTTAAAAATACTAACAGGGCACAAGTTGAGAGGTGTTGGTAATTCACCAACTCCCAATACAATTAAAAAACTTAAACCCCCCACTGCTAACAGAAGTAGTATGATGAAAAGCGAAGTTTAGAAGTCAGAGCCGAAGTCAGTCGAAGCTAGAAAAAAAATAGCTAAAACATGATTTTTAAAAAGGTGGTTATCAGGCCCCTGACACCGTGCCCAGGCCGCTAGCCTTAGGCTAGCAGTAGCCAAGACCCTTTCTGTACGAGCCTAGGCCAGGCGAAGGCCTGATGGGCACTACCTCTAGTGAAGGTTGGGCCAGGCCTGCCCCAAAGTTGACCTAGCCTTGCATGAGCCCAGCACTTGACAGCCTGAGTCTCGCATCAATACCTCTCAGCCAAGATAACATGGAAACCCCCTAGAGCCTAGAATAACAGCTCCGAAAACACTTTAATATTCCTACAAATCACTTGCAGAGCATCCCGTGAATAACTCCGAAGAACACTTTAATATTCCTACAAATCTACCTTGCCCCAGAAGATTCAATTGCTCGGCAGGGCCAGCAATCATAATCTCGGTTCACTCCCCGATAGGCGGGTTACTTTTACACCCCCCCCCCCCCCCCCCCCCCCCCCCCCCCCCCTTCCCTCATGAATTACTAATTAGATATCAGGGTTTACTTTTCACCCTTCCCTCGCTCCCTAGGGTATACTTCGTCGATATGGTCACACAAGAGTATTTGGCCCTTGCCTCAAGGTAGTCCTTGATGATTCATACGACGTTCATAGTGTAAAATACGAGATTGCCCTCACCCCACATTGTATGGCTTAATGCTGTCTCCCGATCACAACTAGCTCTCGAACACCATGACAGGAGCCTAATCTCATTGGCAGTGATTGCAGAACCCTGGTCCACCAACTTACCGGGTGGCCTCATGCCCCTTGAAAATCCCTTTAAACCCCTGGTTAGCGTGAAGTTTAGATTTTTTTTTCCTTCTAAAACCGTTGGATTTGCGTAACCCTAGGGGTGAGTAATATCAACCGCAGTTGGTGAATTAAAAAGTGGGCTTGACCATGAGACTGTCCATTTCCTTAATAAAACCACATCATTTTTAGCATTTCCATCTAAATTTACGACAAAATGGCTGCAGTGATAGGATTCAAAATGAACTGGACAACACACCTTCCATCCTCCTTCAACGAGAACTTTAATAATTACACCAAGTTTCTTAACAGAAAGATAATGAGAGCCATTTAAAACAACCGCTAGTGTACCCTTTCCATGACTCCTCCTAAGAAGAAGGCCTTTCCACCTTTTGCCAGAATTCGTTATAACAGCAATAGATAGAATCCTTTACTATCTCCTGTCAGTAACATGGTCCATACATACTCCTAAATATGACAGACTTCCGCTTTTTTTAAAACACCATTTGAACCGAGGACAGAAACTATCAAATAATTCCTCCTACTTGTTTGTAGAAGATAACCTAGCCTGATCATGCCACACCTTCGCTTGTGCTAAGGGGTGACCGATGCTCGTCATACCTCATCCATGCCCAGCAGAGTTCCTGTTATCACAGTGTAAGCCCCCTTTGATGGTCCCTTCCGGTGGGTAATCGTTGCAACCAGTTCGATTTTTCGCCACTGTAACGACAAAGAACAGAAAAAAGAATTTTTAAGTCTAGAGGAAAGTATGCATGCTACACTCCAATCTGCCATCCAAGCACTCTAACATGTTGCAACCAAATAAATAGAAGTTAGTTTGTATGACAAGGTCGTGTATCTTTGACAGTCACAATCATGGTTATGATTTATAGATGGGTTTTCTCTTCCATTGAGCCTGTTGTCAATCTTAAGCGGTTGCCTACTAGTTGGAGTTTGGAACAATTGGGCAGGTCCCCACTTGTACAACTGGCCGAATTACAGGCCTTTCCAAAAAGAGTAGTGCCTTTTAATACCCCTATATTGTGCCTAAGAAAGCTTGGCAATTGACACTGTATTTTAAGGTCTGCGGTGGTGTGTGGTGTTTGAGAGTGGGTGTGTTAGTTACATGCTATCATTTCCGCCCCAAAAAAAAAAACAGCTGTAGTTTACAATATCATCATCAATGCTGACAAAATCTTGAAGGTCGTGACATGAATCAATTTCCCGTCATTGCGTTAAATTAACTCAACAGTTTTTAAGTTGTGTTTTATCAATATTTCTCACTACTTCCATCCATGTCTTTTTGGTCCTTTCCTCCCCTTTTTTAACCTAAACTGGCAGCATTCACTCTCAGGACGCAAGTGGTTCCTAAGGTGGATTTTGTATCCCAACGTATCTCATCGACTCTCCTTTTTATTTCTTTCACGCATTCATCTCAGCATTCTCATTTTGATTCCCTAAGTCTAGAAACATGTAGCTTCATAGTAGCGCCCACATTTTGCTATCTATAAAGCATAGGTTATCATATTGTTGCCTTAAAATATTTTTCTTTTATTTTGCTGGTATGCATAGGCCACGCACATGCGTCCAAAAGCACCTCTCCACTTAAGGCCCCATCCAGCTCTAATTCTATAGTGGGACGACTCCAAAGCACTCCGAACGAGCTTATTGACAACAAAAGTAGAAAAATGAAAATGGACACTGACCTATCTTCAAGGTTGTGTCTCATTAACCACTCTTCAACATAAAGATAAAGGAAAATAGCAATGTGATACAGCGGAACATCCCCTGCAGAAGAGGAGAAACAAAAGCTTCCCGGCCCCATATCAGTTCAAGAGAATATGCCAGGCTTATGCAATTTGTCTTCCCCTTATTGACCACTAAACTGCATCTGTGCATATCATAATTTTTGGAAAGCATCTGTATCTGTAAGTCTTTCCTAGCGCGCCAGTCACCACGCGCCAGCGCTGAAAGTGTTAGGCCATCATCACACATGACGGCATATTCTCCTATACATGTGGTGAGTCCACTGGAATGTCACATAAAGAGATCGGGATTCATAAGCCTCATTTTCCTGCTATCCTTAAAGTTCGGATAGAAAGAGGAGATTCAAGACGACTTCTATTCTAGATATCATCTCATCTTTTCTTACACTCCCTCTTGTGGATATGTCTTCTTCAGAAAAAAAAAGGAGGATCCTATACTCAGTTTACATTGTGCTCGATTTTCTAGTCTATCGCATAATGGCAGGTTTTTGGCATAACGGGGCGCTTCTCAGCTACGCCTAAATAGCAAAAAGGAATAGAAAAACACCCTTTCTTCCCAAAAATCTATAACACATATCGATAAGTATGCAGGTGGTTCCGATGGTCGCTTAAAATTTGAACTGCAAAGAAACCATCAACCAATTGCTTTCAAAGCTGTGCTCTGCTTGTTAACTTTTTTTTGTTTATCTGACGATAAGTCATGCATTAATGTAAAAAGTTCTATATATAGGACGTTCACCGATGATGAAACTCCAAGATAAGGAAAATCCACAAGAAGTAATGATTATTGTTCGTTAGTTTTACTTCTCCTTCTGTAGACAGGTTACAAATCGTTATAACGCAAAGGGGCCTAAATAACACTTTCAATGCTAAAGGATCTAGATACACCTTGTTGTCATAATTTCATTGTAATTGATCATCCTAGATGCTCTTGTTTCCTTGTACGTGGATCTCCAAACTGAACCACAGCACGCTTTCACATCTCTGTTCTCTTATGGAACAAGACCTCAACCTTTGTTTAACTGTATACCTATCAGATTGAGATGAGTTTTTCTATGTTGATCCTACCGGTTCCATACTATACTATAGACCAGGCTATCTGCTGCGGGCATGATTTGAACCTCTCCACCACATATACTATACCTCCGAATGTAAATGAATTATTAGACTAAAAGACTCTTGGCAATTCCCCCTCGAAGGTAGAATTATTTAGACCTAAAGGAGTCTTGGCACATCCTCCCATAATAATTTAGGTCTACTATACGCATTAGTGCCTCGACATAAATTAACGCGTTGCTAACTTTTACAAACGAAATTAGTTGACAATCATCTTCCAACTTGCAGTTAAGGAGATTACAATCGTGACTAATCAACTGAACCCCCTACCAGAGCTTCTTCGCTTAAAGATTATGTCGTTCAGAGGAAAACTGTCAGTTAAATGAGAGATTAATTACTAATACCACCACGTATAAGCCAAAAAGTGGCTTATAAAAAGCCCATAATGCTAACATGTTCTCAAATCTGAATTGACTAGCAAGAAGTTTTCTGACCTTTCTCCCCAGTCATAGCAGATCAAAACATTGCATTTATACAGTTTATAGAATCATTGACTATTTGCACTTAATGGGTAAAAGAGCACCAAATCAGGCGAAAACAAAAAAAATACCTTTCCAGATGCTGACGTTCGTTACCCCTCAAGTGTCTCCGGTGCAGAAAACAGAACGAAGTGCATCCTCAATAGTTCGGACAGCTCCCGGAAAAAATCAAGCTGTGAGCAAGAGAAACGGCTGAACAGGCTAGTGTAGCAAAGGGCACTTTGTTACCTTTCCAACAAAAATAAAGCCGATAAGGACCCATACTAATTGCACTAAAAACATTGTTCTGAAGGAAAAAAAATGCTGACAATTTTATGAAATTTAAATTTTAAAAATTCACTCATTCACACAGAGCACAAAACATACTTGACACAAAGCATAAAGAAAATTGAAAAATGGGGGCATTTTGTAGGGTCATCCAGCGTTCAAAAAGTTTGTATTGGGACCCAAAATTCGGCTTATTAAGCCTGACTCGGTTGACACATGAGTACCTGGTTGTCTAGGACTACAGGTAGAAAGGAAGCATGAGATGGAGGGTACATTGTTGTGTCCTTTCTTGATAAAAAAAAAAGAAAAAAAAAAAAAGAACAAGGTACAGCCATTTACTAAATCGGCAACAAGCTGTATCACTCAGGGACGCTCAAATATTTTGGCACCATGTTATAACCATAAGCTTCAAATATTTTGGAAATCTATAACAGGTCTATAACCCTGTTTATAGATTTCCCTGCTTCATGTTTTCACCCAGCAGCTCTGCCTCAGAGTAAGGTCGTCTAACATGCCAATTTCTGGCATTAACTTGGCTGAGTCAGCTCCCTCAGACCTCTGTGACATTCCTGATGATCACACATTTTAGGAAAAAGGGTACTTATAACTTATCCATAGAGACCCCTAAAAATGAAAAATTAACAAAACTTAGAAAAACAGACATAACTGGCAAAATTGACTTGAGATACAACTTGGTAAATAATAACATCAAAGAAAGATACTTCTATTGTTAATGCTATTTTTCCTTCTTTTGAAGAAATCCAAGAGAAAGCCAATCAAGTGTACAAACCAAGAAATACATCAAAGTGCCCAAGGAAAGGGTTGCATGGTAAATTGATAGGAAATTTCCTGCCACAAGACCAGATAAATTTCTCATAACAGTTGCACAGTTGTGTAAATTGTAAAAAATTGGTCTACCTCTTGCCTTCACAACGCTTTCAATTGTCCTCCAAAATTGCACTTAATTTTGATGGAATGAAGCTTTGTGTCTTGTCACTGCAGATTTGTTCTTCGGGCCAACAGTCTCCCAATCATCATCTTCTGCAGACGAAACCAATGATGATTTACCCCCATTTAAGCTTAAAATTTGACCTTCAGCTTGAGTAATTCATCATGCATCTGATCCATGATGAAACTTAGAAACTCCTGAGCATCTTCTTGTCTGAAAAGATGAGTAATTTCAGATTCCAACTTCCGCAATAACCGAAAGTATGAGAAAACACTAATCATAATAGCAATGGGTTTTCTAGGCATAGACAAATTCTAGGTGCACCAGATAGTTCAATAGCCCCTTTTCAACTTCTTAACAATGAACTATCTAGGTGTACTAAGTTTCTTCTCTCTTTTTCCTGGATTTATGTGGATGTCCGCCAACTGAAATGAACTGTGAAAAAAAACAAGTTCTGTCTATTCAAGTGTTTTACTAACAGCATGTTAATTTTCTCTTTATGTGAAGGTCTGTTATCAGGTTTTCAGAAGCTTGACTAACTTCCCAAATTAGGAGTGGAAAACATTGTGTTTATACAGCCAGTTAAATTGGGAATTGGTATAAAAATGAAAAAGGATTAAGCCAAAAACTTTTACCAAGTCCGATTAAAAAATGGTTCAAAGATCACGAAAAGAAAGGGAGAAGAATATTTGCAATATAGTACAAAACCTGGCCTGCTAGATTATGCTATTTGGCACAGCTGGAGTAAAAGTTTAAGAAAAGATTCAAACATGGCAGGGCTGAAAGGCCTCCCAGTCTCAAGAAACTGTCACCTCTTACTTCTTAAGCTTGAATCAGTGGAATGTCAAAATCAGGAGATCACCTCAGCAAATGCACGCAACGTTGGATATCCAATCTAAAAGAAGGATCAAAGTTAGATGAGAATTGCACAGATACAAAAAGGCTGATCATAAAAAATTCTTATGATGTGACAATTTAGTCCCAATATATCATGTGTTGGATTCTTTACCAGTATATATTTATCTATAATCAAATTAATCAGGCCCACCAAAACCATACAATTCATGCTAACATAATTATATAAAGAACTCAGAAGATCAAACCTTGGGATATTACGAATTCTTAGTTCGTGCAAGAGCTGAACAAATGGAGAACAGGAGAGAAGAGCCTGCAGAGTTGCATTGAGAAAGCATAATTCCCGGAATGATTAAGCCTCTCGTGGCAGTAAATTTCTAACAGCTACACTTGGGGCCATCTGGATATCCTCTTTGGAAGCAACAACTGCCAATGAATCAACAACTGTCTCATCTGGGAATGAGTTTGGCAAGATGGCAAGATTTCCGTCAATTGATATTCCACTCTCGAGGTCATGCAGTTTCGGACTTGTCGATTGCTTTGGAGACCATCTTCATTCTGGGATATACATAATGAAGTTAAGTATACACTATCTGTTTTGAGTTCTTTACACCAGTACAAAGGGGAACGCAATGAGAGGAATTGTTGATTCTTCCATCTTCTTTCACAGTTCCTGAAGCTCTTGGCAAAACATTATCTGCTGTCTTTGCATTTTTGACTGCATTGTCCTTAACCAACTTTGATGGCTGAAAACCTTTTGAAGAATCAGGCTGTCTGCTGGGTGCACCATTGAAACCACCCAAGGATCTAACAGTTGCAAAATCCAGAGACCCAAATTGCAAATCTTTAAATTCCGAAGGCCATATGGAATTCCCTGATGACTGCTTTTGCAATGACCTTATTTCATCTTCACTGAATGACCCAAATATCAGTACCTGCTGAATTGAGAGAAAACCAATAATTATAAGTAAATCATATAAAATATTGTGTGAACAAGAAAAGTGTAATGCAAAAGCAAAACTACAAAAGCCTTTATTTCTTCAATCAATCATCAGCGACATGGCGTAAGTCTAAAAAACTTTCTCAAGACCACAAAATAAATCAACAAGGGATAGCAATAGCATGTATGACGAAATCCTAGATCCTGCTAACTCATTTAGGAGTAAGAGATTCTGTCATGACAATTTTATTGCGTGGAAATAGATAGTACCCCTCCAACAAAATCTGATAATAAGTTCCCCTTCCATATCCATCATTTTCTTTCAAAATTCACAAAAATTGCCAAAATGTTCAACTTCCCTTTGAACTGGATTTCACTGTACAGCTCCTCCACCTCCTTAAAACTAATCTACATGTCCATCTATGATTTTGTCCAGCTATAAATACGAACTAAACCGACTGAAGAAGTAAATTAAGCTTTGAAAAAATAGGAATTCCAGACTTGTCATCAAAAGAAAAAATCTTCACATGAGGTTTTCTCTGAAATGTTCAAGCACCCTCGCATTGGTAGCTAAAACCAGCAGACTTATTTTCCAGCACACTCTCACGGCTAGCTAAAATGACTAACAAGTTAGTGATCCTTCCCTATCTCCCAATTCCTCCACCCCTCACCCCCCCACTCCCCACCTTTTTTCCAAAAGAGCAATAGTTCACTCCTCACGGTGCGCCTCAATGAGAGGCATTTCATTCCCCCTTTTCTCGCCAAGTGTTCTTTTTAATTGTGGTTAGCTCTCTTTAACTGTGATTAATATTTTTAAACCATTTTTTAAAAGCCAAGGTTAAAATATGAACTCTTAAGGTTAATGAATCTTAACCACGATTAAAAGGGAGTTAAAAAAGGGACACGTGGGAAAAAAGGAGGGATGAGATGCCCTCCTCACAGAACCCCGAAATGAGAGGATTATTTTCCTTTCCAAAAAAAAGGAAAAACCTGCACAGCAACTACAGTCCAGACATTTTCAAATTACTCTGAATTCACTAAGATACCCACTGGAAACAATAGACTTTGAGGATCCCTCCATCTAACTGATCCGAAATTACTACGTTAGATACTTGTCCAAATCTAGAATACAAAATATGTTTATTTAAGAATGCAAATTCAGCCAGACCACTCAGTTAGGATCGATGTTTCATTCCACCATGTACACTAACCTCTAATGCAAACTTCATCAGGGAACTCACATTGTCAACAAACCAATAATTCAAGGACTCACATTCAGGCAAAACTAAGTTCCAATTTCCATTGTCATCACTGATTTTTATTTTAATCACATCTTACCCCTCCTCCCCCGGCATGGTAAAAAAGCCAAAATTTGTTTACAAAATTAGTGTGTGTGTTATATTTTAACTTTTTTCGAACAGATTCTCCACTAGGATCACTTTTCATATTCTGAACCTTTCTAAACATTACAATGCGAGAATAAAAGTAATAATAATTACAGATCACCCAGACTTTTTAATCCAATCAGGTCCCAATCAACTAAAGAACTAACAATTATTAACAAAAAAAAACAAAAAAGCAATCTTTCTGTTCTTTTTTCACTTAAAAGTCCATTGATAGCAAAAACCCATCACCCAAAACTTTCCTCCAGATGAAACCCTTTAATCGATAGCATCAAACCCATAAAAATCAGAACTTCAAACAAACAAAACAAAAAACTAAAAGGGGGAAAAGGGGTACCTTAGAATCACTCATCTTTTCTGGAGAACACAAGATACGAAAAAGAAATCCTCGAACCGAACCTAGTCTTTTGGCGATCGAAGATAAAGTGAAGCCGTTTAGGGGAGGAATTGAAAACTAGGGATAGTAACCTAGTTCCGAGAAGAGCCGAAGAGAGAGAGGTGTCGATGGGAGACATGAAAAGAGGAGAGACAGAGAAGGAGAAGTGGACACAGAGATTCGAAATTGAAGCAGCTTTGCAGGGGAGCTGCTGCTCGAACGGAGCATCGACTGAGAAAAGAGAGAGAGATTGAACTTTGAAGCTCAAACCTTTGGCCTTTGGGGGAAGTGTTTGATTTTCCTTTTCCTTTCCTAATTTGGTTTCTAACTTTCTATTTTCTAACTTTCACCCCCCCCAAATTTCGCTATCGCTATGATAAGATTGACCAATCACAAATTGATGGGTCCCACTAATGAGGTGTTAATGGGCCGGGCTTGGGCTTGCGGGCTTGATAAATTAATAGGAAAATGCTTAACTTACCACGCATTCCGTCACCTTTTTAACACTTATTAACTGTAGTTAAGATTTACTCATCCCTAGGGTTCATTAATTTAACTTTGGTTTTTAAGAAAAAAAAATATTAACTTTCAATTGGTTAAGCTTAACTAATTCACTCATCCCTAAGGTTTATTAATTTAACTTTGGTTTTTAGAAGAAAAATAAAATTAACTTTAAATTGGTTAAGCTTAACTGATTCACTCATTCCTAGGGTTTATTAATTTAACTTTGGCTTTTAGAAAAAAAAAATATTAACTTTAAATTGATTAAGCTTAACTGAAATGGAAAGACATTTCACAAGAGGTTTTTGTTGCCCAATTTAGCCAGTTGTAGAAAAGCAAAGGGACAAAAACACATTCTTCAGATAACTTCCACTCTATACTCCATTTATTTACTTCTTCCAAACGATTATTATACACTCTCCTACGATTCTTTATCTTTTTTTTTTTTTTTTTTTTTTTTTTTTTTCTGAGATTGGATCACAGTCAATCACGATTAAACTCTCCAGCAGTTCAATCACACCCACTGGTCAACACGTGTCCGTTTTAACCCCTATTAAATGTGGTTAAGAATCACTAACCCTTATGATTCAATAATTTAACATTGATTTTTAGAGAATAAAATATTAATTCTAAGGGTTAAAAACGCTTGACTGGAGTTAAAAAGGGGGCTTTGAGAGTATTATTGAACTCTTTAGAGTTCAAATGCAAATAGACAGGATCCGATCCATTTTTTTCTTCTCTCTTGACTCTTCCAAGGCACAACACTTTCAACAACAAATGATAGAAATATTAGAAGACAATGACAATGATGATATCAATGACAACAAAAGTAGGTTTTCATTGAACTCCAACTAACCCAAAATTCCTTTGCTACAAAAAACACGAAACAATTTGTTCCCACTGCTATGAAAATTCTAATGCAAAGACTTTTTAATATTTATGAATTAGAAAGCTGTGTTTTGGAATTTTATTGCTAGTTGAGACAATATACTTTGCTAGAAATATACTTTGAATTTAAATACACTATTTAAATGCCAAAAATCTACTTGGCAATTGATAGTTGGTTTATATATTATCATTTAGATAATTATATTTTTAGATAAGCATACAAATAGGCTAAGACAATATCAATTGGCCGGACGGACTATTTGAACAAGTTCCTATCTATAGAATTATGGGTCTCGATACTTCTTAATACAAAGGCATTAATTCCTATACACTCTTAGTTATATAAAAGTTTGTTATTTTATAAATTGTGTAAAATTTTTATAGAGTAAAAATATAGCACATATTGAAGATAATATATAGGAGATTATTGAGGGGAAAGATATTTAAGAAATTGTTTAAGAGAAAAATAACAATAAAATCTAAAATGGTCTGTCAAATTAGGATAGATATATATAGATTTAGGAGAATACTGAAGAAAAAGAGATTTAAGAAATTAGTTTGGAAAAATATAAGGATTACAATTTAGAAGGGTCAATTATATTAGGATATGTGAAGCCCATTTAATTAAATAGAGTTGAGATAATATGGCATCAAATAGAGAGAATAAAGAGCATTGAGATGTGCCACATAGGCAAAATTATTTCTTTAATATATAGTATAGAAATATATAAGATATGTACATATATTTATCTATTTTTGGTCTCTTTAAAGAGACTATATATAATACGTATATAAAACGTTCATATATATATATATATATATACTAGCAGAGACCCCGTGCGATGCACGGTAATAATTAAGAATATCTAAAATTAAATAATATTATTTATTTATTTAAATATTAAGTAATATATTTTTAGAATATTTCATGAATTTTATTTTTAATAGTATTAGTTTTTTATTATTTGATATACATTATTATTTGTATTAATTAATTAATTTTATAATAATAATTTATTATTATTTTAATAACATTTATAGGAAAATCATAAGTTATTTAGGATTAAACTTAAATTAATACACCCAAGAGTTGGAGATAAGAGAGAACTCTATAATAGTGGAGATAGATAGGACTCTAGGATGAGATAGTGGGTCCCAAACCTGTAAGAGTTGGAGATAAGAGAGGAGTCTATAATAGTGCAGATAGAGAGGGCTCTAGGATGAAATAGTGGGTCCCAAATTTGAAATGTGGAGATTAAAGAGAAAAGTCACATATTATCTCTAAAATAGAGATTAAAGAGGGAAGCCACATGACATCCCTAGGATGGAACGTATAAGTGTTTTGGGAGATAGAGACGTGTGAGAGAAAATTTAGGAGAGGTTAAAGGTTGTTCAGTTTGCAAAGACGTATTGTTTGATAACTGATGACCTAAAACAAACGGTAGAGATTAAAGAGGAAAGCCATATGGCATTCCTAGGATTGAACGTATAGGATTTGAGAGATTAGAGTTTGGAGAGCAGGGAGAAAGTCTTATTTCTTTATATTATAGTGTGTGTGTGTGTGTATATATATATATATATATGGTTCTGGTAGAGAAGCTAGAAAAGCCTATTTGAGATTAACATCGTCCATACCATTAAGTATGTAGAATCGTTTGGACATTCGATCATAATGCTTTTCTAAATCAGAACGTTGATAAGAACAGCATTTCATTTTAAGAAATTCATCACGACATTTTTCAGTATGAAAAATAGCAGATCCGATAAATTCTTGATGAATGGAGGATAAGACAGCATCAAGTGTAGGAAGTTGACGAAACTGAATTTGTCTGTATTCACCAAGACTGTTATACCATTCACGAAGACGACCATTAAGGCGAGTGACTAGTTTTTCGATTACCATACTCACAGTAGTACCAGGAATATGGAATTCAGTATTGCACCAAGCAAATATTTCAAATAAACGTTCACGCCATTTGGATGGAGGGATGTCATCTATAGTGAAGAATTTTTAAACATCGGGATGAGGAATCCGAAGATTAGGTGGTATATCTGGAGGATCAGGAGGTTCTTCGACATGAGGATCATCTAAATCGGGAGTGTCCATCATGAAGGTGAGAGGGACAACCTGAGATTGATCAGATGAAGTAGTGTCATCATCTGTCGGAGATTCAGTGGTAGAATGACTTTCAGTATCTGTAAGAGAGACTGGAAATAAGTCAGATTCGACTGGTTTGGTTAAGTTTTTTAGAAAGGATGCTATGGGATTAGGTTGATATTTTTCTAAGAGAAGAGAAAGAGGTGGTTCGGAAGAAGAAGCACCTATAACAGGGTCATTTGGAACATAAGGTGGAGTAGGTGTGTAACGTGTTTGGCTTAACGATTGGGTGACTATAGGATTTAACGATTGGGTTGCTACAGGTGTTACCATAGTTGCTAAAGGAGTTACAGTAGAGGGTAAAGGTAAAGACCTAGTGGGAACTGGAGGTAATGGTAATACAGTGGGTGATGTAGAGGCTGTAGAAATCCAGGGGTCTGATCTAAAAGGATTGTTGACTGTATCGAAGACCAAAGGTTGCATATTCATATGACTAGGAGGTGTGTACCTAGGTGGTGGTTGATAGGTAAGACCTGGAGGTAAACTAGATGCAAATGTTGGTGGAGGAGGTGTACTAAGATGTGGATAGTAACTACGTTCATGTTCAGCCTGTCGAGAGTGTTCTAGAGATTTGAGTTGAGATTCAAGATGAGTCAATTGAGAAATCTTGGGATTCATCAATTGCCATTGATAATTCAAATCTTTGATAGTAGAAGTGATTTGATATATTTCATATCTTAAGAGAGAAATCTGACCTTGACAGTGTTGAATTAAAATATCAGTATTACTGAAATACTGAGAGATGGAAGAGGTTAAATTCTTTTGGTTTTCAAGGAGGGAATGGAGTGTGATATTCTGATGGCGAGAGTTTTCTGCTTGCCAATTCAGAGAAGCTTCAGCAACTGTAATTGTTTTTCCATGAGTAGGTTTGATTTTCCATGTATGTTGTTCATTAGATTGAGGATAGGAAAAATCAGTCAAAGGTGGAAAGTCTTGAGGATAGGGAGCTGAAGAGGGTTGAAACATATTAATTTCAGGAAGTTGAATCTTACGATCCATACCTGTACTGGAAGTGGGTAACTTACATTGTAACATAAGGTCATTAGAGGTTGAACTAGGAGGAAGAAGCTTAAGAACCTTTTGGTAGTAAGGTGACAGAGGAGGTGAAGCTGTTTTGGAAGGAAGATCGGGTGGTTTACGTGGTAAATCTGGTGGTTTATGTGGTAAATCCGGTGGTTTACGAGATCTAGAGTAAAGAACATAATAGTCAAATTTACCAGAAGGATGGCCAAGAAGACCAACGTCGGGATCTCCAGCTTCATATCGTTCTTGAAGGAGTTGTTGAGATGTTTTCTTCCTAATACCAGGTTTAATGGGAATGATATCATAATCATCATCTGAATCATATGATAAACAATCGTCACACGTACAGATATCACATGGGATATGAAAATTGTTAGGTCGCTCTGCAGTAAGCAACATTTGTGTAGAAGTATTCGGGAGAGCAGTAGTGAAAACCGATGAGGTTTCATTTGCTATCGTGGGTAAAGGAGTAGTGAAGACTGATGTAGTTTCACTAATGGTAGTGGGTAGGAATTGTGTTTCCACAGTACCGTCGGAGTGTCTGATGAAGATAGGTCTGTCCGATTGAACTGGTTTGTGTTCATTATGAATAGATTCATAATGTGTAATCCATTTAAGAGGGAATAGAGAGGTTAATTCAGACGAACTAAGTTGGCGAGGGACATAGGTACATTGCGGAACTTTGCCGGCGTCAACTTTGATCATAAGAGCATCATCAGTTTTAGCAAAGTCTGGAACCATCATATCAAAGGCATGATTTTGAAGTCTATAAGCCATTTGATAATGAAGAGTTGCCGCATATGTTGTTGATATTAAAGGAGCACCATCTATTTGGATTTGAACCTTAAGAGCGTCGACAACATGTGGATCTTTTAGAGACATATTAAAATTGGGAAAGAGGGTAATGAATACCGTGCCAGCATTGAGTGTAGTTTGAACTGTGCCGATAGTGGCATGTTGGTATTCCTTAAACCTTGAGTCTAAAAGAGCTATTCTGGAGACAACAGGAAGACCTTTTCTTCCATAAAAGGTTAAGGCTAATTTCATAGCACCAAAGTGAAGATGAGTGTATCCTTCGTGAATCCAAGGGATAATAAGTTCTCTAGGTAAAGAGAGGGTATAGAAGGATTCTTGATCCGATGCAGGGATTTGGAAGTGATCAAATTTAGAAGATTGAACATATTCCTTAATAGACTTAGGAGTATTTAGACCGACTAATTTTTTTATGGATTTTGTGACTCTATTTTCTGACACACGACCATAAATACTATAAGGATTTACAACAGGGTAAGATGTAGGAGGGAAGATGTTCTAGATTAGACTACTTATATGAAATCGAATATCAACCCGAAGATGTTCGAGTCCCTCCTACATCTTACCCTGTTGTAAATCCTTATAGTATTTATGGTCGTGTGTCAGAAAATAGAGTCACAAAATCCATAAAAAAATTAGTCGGTCTAAATACTCCTAAGTCTATTAAGGAATATGTTCAATCTTCTAAATTTGATCACTTCCAAATCCCTGCATCGGATCAAGAATCCTTCTATACCCTCTCTTTACCTAGAGAACTTATTATCCCTTGGATTCACGAAGGATACACTCATCTTCACTTTGGTGCTATTAAATTAGCCTTAACCTTTCATGGAAGAAAAGGTCTTCCTGTTGTCTCCAGAATAGCTCTTTTAGACTCAAGGTTTAAGGAATACCAACATGCCACTATCGGAACAGTTCAAACCACACTCAATGCTGGCACGGTATTCATTACCCTCTTTCCCAATTTTAATATGTCTCTAAAAGATCCCCATGTTGTCGACGCTCTTAAGGTTCAAATCCAAATAGATGGTGCTCCTTTAATATCAACAACATATGCAGCAACTCTTCATTATCAAATGGCTTATAGACTTCAAAATCATGCCTTTGATATGATGGTTCCAGACTTTGCTAAAACTGATGATGCTCTTATGATCAAAGTTGACGCCGGCAAAGTTCCACAATGTACCTATGTCCCTCGTCAACTTAGTCCGTCTGAATTAACCTCTCTATTCCCTCTTAAATGGATTACACATTATGAATCTATTCATAATGAACACAAACCAGTTCAATCGGACAGACCTATCTTCATCAGACACTTCGACGGTACTGTGGAAACACAGTTCCTACCCACTACCATTAGTGAAACTACATCAGTCTTCACTACTCCTTTACCCACGATAGCAAATGAAACCTCATCGGTTTTCACTACTGCTCTCCCGAATACTTCTACACAAATGTTGCTTACTGCAGAGCGACCTAACAATTTTTATATCCCATGTGATATCTGTACGTGTGACGATTGTTTATCATATGATTCAGATGATGATTATGATATCATTCCCATTAAACCTGGTATTAGGAAGAAAACATCTCAACAACTCCTTCAAGAACGATATGAAGCTGGAGATCCCGACGTTGGTCTTCTTGGCCATCCTTCTGGTAAATTTGACTATTATGTTCTTTACTCTAGATCTCGTAAACCACCGGATTTACCACATAAACCACCAGATTTACCACGTAAACCACCCGATCTTCCTTCCAAAACAGCTTCACCTCCTCTGTCACCTTACTACCAAAAGGTTCTTAAGCTTCTTCCTCCTAGTTCAACCTCCAATGACCTTATGTTACAATGTAAGTTACCCACCTCCTGTACAGGTATGGATCGTAAGATTCAACTTCCTGAAATTAATATGTTTCAACCCTCTTCAGCTCCCTATCCTCAAGACTTTCCACCTTTGGCTGATTTTTCCTATCCTCAATCTAATGAACAACATACATGGAAAATCAAACCTACTCATGGAAAAACAATTACAGTTGCTGAAGCTTCTCTGAATTGGCAAGCAGAAAAATCTCACCATCAGAATATCACACTCCATTCCCTCCTTGAAAACCAAAAGAATTTAACCTCTTCCATCTCTCAGTATTTCAGTAATATTGATATTTTAATTCAACACTGTCAAGGTCAGATTTCTCTCTTAAGATCTGAAATATATCAAATCACTTCTACTATCAAAGATTTGAATTATCAATGGCAATTGATGAATCCCAAGATTTCTCAATTGACTCATCTTGAATCTCAACTCAGATCTCTAGAACACTCTCGACAGGCTGAACATGAACGTAGTTACTATCCACATCTTACTACACCTCCTCCACCAACATTTGTATCTAGTTTACCTCCAGGTCTTACCTATCAACCACCACCTAGGTACACACCTCCTAGTCATATGAATATGCAACCTTTGGTCTTCGATACAGTCAACAATCCTTTTAGATCAGACCCCTGGATTTCTACAGCCTGTACATCACCCACTGTATTACCATTACCTCCAGTTCCCACTAGGTCTATACCTTTACCCTCTACTGTAACTCCTTTAGCAACTATGGTAACACCTGTAGCAACCCAATCGTTAAATCCTATAATCACCCAATCATTAAGCCAAACACGTTACACACCTACTCCACCTTATGTTCCAAATGACCCTGTTATAGGTGCTTCTTCTTCCGAACCACCTCTTTCTCTTCTCTTAGAAAAATATCAACCTAATCCCATAGCATCCTTTCTAAAAAACTTAACCAAACCAGTCGAATCTGACTTATTTCCAGTCTCTCTTACAGATACTGAAAGTCATTCTACCACTGAATCTCCGACAGATGATGACACTACTTCATCTGATCAATCTCAGGTTGTCCCTCTCACCTTCATGATGGACACTCCCGATTTAGATGATCCTCATGTCGAAGAACCTCCTGATCCTCCAGATATACCACCTAATCTTCGGATTCCTCATCCCGATGTTTAAAAATTCTTCACTATAGATGACATCCCTCCATCCAAATGGCGTGAACGTTTATTTGAAATATTTGCTTGGTGCAATACTGAATTCCATATTCCTGGTACTACTGTGAGTATGGTAATCGAAAAACTAGTCACTCACCTTAATAGTCGTCTTCGTGAATGGTATAACAGTCTTGGTGAATACAGACAAATTCAGTTTCGTCAACTTCCTACACTTGATGCTGTCTTATCCTCCATTCATCAAGAATTTATCGGATCTGCTATTTTTCATACTGAAAAATGTCGTGATGAATTTCCTAAAATAAAATGCTGTTCTTATCAACGTTCTGATTTAGAAAAGCATTATGATCGAATGTCCAAACGATTCTACATACTTAATGGTATGGACGATGTTAATCTCAAACAGGCTTTTCTAGCTTCTCTACCAGAACCTCTTGGTGATAACACCACTACTATTATGAATACTAAACGTATTACACTTCATCAAGCTTCTCTTGGACAAATTTTCCAGTTTACTCTTCAAGCTTTAGAAACTCTGTGTAATCAGACTACTTTCTTTCGAAATTTCGAGTCTATTGGCAAAAAGATTAAGTCTACTTGTGATAAAAGTTATCTTTCTATTAAATGTGATAAACGTGATTGCTCTTGTCTTACTTGTCTCTCAAAGCACACCAAGTCCAAGTCCAAGTTTCATAAGCATCACAAAAAATCTTCTAAACGTCATGATACTCGTCCTCCAGACGATAATCCACAGTCTCATCGCTTTAAAAGGAAACGCAAATGGCGATACTTGCGAAAGAAAAAAGTTAAAGGAAAAACATCATCCCGATGTTATCTTTGCAACAAGTTTGGTCACTTTGCTAAAAATTGTCCCAACCGGGATAAAAGTGTGAAACTCTTACAGCAAATTGCTACATATGCTGCTGATGAATCAGATTTCTCTGATATCGAATCAGTCTTTTCTCTTGATGATGAGTTTTCACCAGCAACTATTGTCGCTATTGGATATTCCAGTAGTGATGATGATGATGATGATGAACCTCCAGTTCACAGTTCTACGCTCCTTTGTGAGCAGTTTACAAATATTGGAATTACAAATACTATACCTCAGGTATATACAGTACAAGCACTATATCCAGTCACTTCTATTCAACCTATTCCTATGGCCCAAGTTCAGATGCTTACAGATCATTATTCCAGACCTATTCCAGCCATAGCCTTCTTTGACACTGGTGCTTCCCAATCTATCCTTAATCCTGATATTATTCCAAAAGAATATTGGAAACCTCATGAACAGGCTTTTCGTGCTGTCAATGGTGAACGTTTCATTATTGATAAAATCAGTAAACCTATATTGGTTAAACTCTTCCCCAACCTGACCATTAAACACCAATTTCTCGGTTCTAGCCTTCCTGGCAAAGATCTTTTGATTGGCTTCGATATCCTTCATAAATTCAGAAATTTACGTTGGTCAGACAAAGGACTTTCCCATAAACAAAACTTCCTTACCTGGTCCCAAATTCCTAACCTTCATTTATCCGAACCTTTTGATCCCATCAAAACCAAACTCATAAATGACTGTTGTGCAAATTCTCATTCCGAATTCCTCAAGAAACACCCTAAACCCTTATGGACCAATTCAACCTTCTTCGTTCATCTTCCCTTCAAAAGGAATGAAGATATTAATCCAACTAAAGCTAGTCATCGTGGTATGAATCCAGAACATCTTGCCCTTGCTACCCAAGAATTATTCCAACTCCAAACTGAAGGTCTCATTGAACACACTTCTTTTCCATGGGCTTGTGAAGCTTTCTATGTCAATAATCGTGCTGAACAAAAACGCAACAAACTTCGTCTTGTCATCAATTATCAACCTTTGAATTGCTTCCTTGCTGATGATAAATTTCCCCTTCCTATGAAGCATAGTCTTTTTCAGCATCTTTCCAATGCCCGTATCTTCTCTAAATTTGATTTAAAAGCTGGATTTTGGCAACTTGGTATTCATCCTGATGATCGACCCAAAACTGCCTTTTGCATTCCTGATAAACATTACCAATGGACAGTTATGCCTTTTGGTCTAAAAAATGCTCCTAGTTGTTTTCAAAAGGCTATGATTACCATTTCCAACCCATTTTATCCAATGCCCTCATCTACATTGATGATATCCTTCTCTTTTCTGCGGATACTTCTTCTCACACTACTCTTCTTCACCAATTCTATGACATTCTCCTACAATATGGTATTATGCTCTCTGAAAAGAAGATGCTTCTTGGACAAACCTCTATTGAGTTCCTTGGCACTACTATTACTAATGGCAAATATGTTCTTCAGCCTCATATTGGCCACTCTCTTTTGGAATTTCCTGATGTCCTTCCCAATGTCAAAACTATCCAACAGTTTCTTGGATTAGTAAATTATATGGCAGATTACATTCCTCATATTTCTCATCAACGGTCTCTTCTATCTGAATTATTAAGAAAGAATCCTCCTCCTTGGTCTTCCAGTCATACTACTGCCGTTCAAATCCTTAAGAAGAAAGCCCAATCTCTTCCTCTTCTTCAAATTCCTAGCACTGGTAATCGCATCCTTCAAACTGATGCTAGTGATGAATTTTGGGGTGCTGCTCTTTTTGAAGATCTCAATGGTCATCGCTCTTTATGTGGCTATAAAAGTGGTTCCTTTAAATCTTCTGAATTACATTATCATTCTACCTTCAAAGAAATCCTAGCTGTCAAACATGGCATTGAGAAATTCCAGTTCCATCTTCTTGGTCATCATTTTCTTATCGAAATGGATATGTCCTCTTTTCCAAAAATGCTATCATTCAAACAAAAAATGTTACCCAACCCTCAGTTACTACGATGGGCAAATTGGTTTTCTCAGTGGAATTTTACTGTTAAACATATTAAAGGAAAGCATAATGTCCTTGCTGATTTTCTATCTCGAAAACCTCCTTTACCCAAGGTTCTTACAGCACCTCTATGTGTTTATCCTTTAGAACCAATTACTCATCTTCCTATTGATGTTCAAGATACTATTATTCACTTTCTTCAAGCTAAACGTGGTACGCAAAATTACAAAGCTTTTCTTGAAGCTACTATCTTCCAACATGGAACGGTTTTCAGATGTCTTCCACATCCTGATTATCCTTTCTTGGCTCCTTATACTATTCGTAATTTCTATCAATTTCCAAAGGAGGCCCTTTGTTTTCTCTGGTATCTTTTCGAGGTCTACACCATTGCGTTTATCTTTGATATTCCTCGACTATTCTCCTACATCACTCAATGTCAGATTAATCAAGAAATGAGTCGCGACCATTTAAACTTAGCTTCTTGGTTAAAATGGTTTTACCCCCTCTCTCAGTGGACAACATTACTTCAAACACATCACGCTCGATATGCTACTATTACTTTCCATCGACCAACGGATTATATTCGTGCAAGTCCTGGCAGTTCTTTTCTTATTCATAATCCTATTGCCACAATTGAATCTTGGAATTGGTTCAATCTTGCAACCCATCACTCCGAACATCCTACTGAATGGAGTTATTTCTCTTGGATGATGTGTCGTGCTAATAATATCTCTCCTTCAGATATCCCAACTCACATACGTAATTATCCTTTTGCGGATTCACAAGAACCTCTCTCTCAGCATTTGTTTCTCCTTTTGGATGACTTTCTTGAAAGAAATGGACCTCCAAGTTCTTCTGATGATTCTCCACCCTTCGTTGGATGGAACGAGTCTACCGATGACTCTGATGATGGACTTTACTATTAAAGCTTGTAGATGACTCACATATGATCAAAACTATCTCCCAAGTTATGGATAACTCTCATGTCACGCCTGCTACAGTAACGCTACAATAACCATTGCTACAGTGATGTAAACAGTGACATCTACAGTGTGTGAACAGTAGACCCGTGAGTCTACAGTGTTGGTTTGTAATGTCTATAAATAAAGGCTTTGCTCTTTCATTTGAGGCATAACCGGGGTAGTGTCCCGACCTCTCTTAGCTCTCTTGAGTGCTCTTAGCTAGTCTTCTTTGGTGTGTTCTTCTAGCCTAGTAAGGCTCCTGTTCATCTTCTTCTTCTGTTAGTCTGTCAAGGCTTCGGCCTCAGTCCACTGTAAGTACTACTTCTATGTATTAAGGTTTCTTACTTATCTTGTTTATCTTGTTTATCTCTCAACTTTCTCATCTCCCCATATAATGGTATCAGAGCCTACATCTACACCAACATACATATACCTCTCAATTATAATAATACAATATTTATAATAGCAAGTACAAGCATAAAACCTATACTTACATACATACCTCTCAAATCCAATTTTATTCTCAATTGATAAAGGTATGGGTATGAGCAAACCAACATCTACTGGCAATGGGACATTTTCTACTAATGGTGGGGATGTGCTTCATTGACAAAGTAATTAGGAGTTCATAGCATTCTCATTGGAGCTTCAAATCATGTTCTTTGTTGTCAGGGTTGTTGAGCTCTGTAATTACAAATCATTAAAAAAATCACAAATTATAAACAAATAAAAATATTAACTTTAAATTGATTAAGCTTAACTGAAATTGAAGACATTTAATTATGTATTCAAATGCAGGGTGTGCTAATTACTGCTCAATTTAATAGGTCTAGCCTATTTCACAAGAGGTTTTTGTAGCCCAATTCGGCCAGTTGTAGAAAAGAAAAGTGGCAAAAATACCTTCCTCGTTAACTTTCCACTCTATACTCCCACTTAATTACTTCTATCAAATGATTATTATACACTCTCCCACTACTCTTCATTTTTTTTTTTTGAGATTGGATCACAATCAATCACGACTGAACTCTCACCGAGTTCAATCACACCCACATGTCAACGTGTGCTCCTTTTAACCCCTATTAAGTGTGGTTAAGAATCACTAACCCTAATGATTCAAAAATCTAGCATTGGTTTTTAGAGAACAACATATTAAATCTAAGGGTTAAAAATGCTTGACCAGAGTTTAAAGGGGGCTTTGTGAGTGCTATTGAACTCTCGCAAATAGAAAAGATCTGGTCTGTTTTTTCTTCTCTTGACTCTTCAAGGCACAACACTTTCAACAACAAATGATAGAAATATTAGAAGAGGATGACATTAGAAGAGGATGACAATGATGATATCAATGACAACAAAAGTAGGTTTTCATTAAACTCCAACTAATCCAAAATTCTTTTGCTACACGACAAAGTTTGTTCCCATCGCTATGAAAATTCTAATGCAAAGACATTTTAATAATTACGAATTATAAAGCTTGTATTTTGAAATTCTATTGTTTAGTTGAGACAATATACTTTGCTAGAAATAGGCTATGAATTTAAATACACTATTTAAATGCAAAAAAATCTTACTTGACAATTGATAGTTGGTTAATTTATATATTATCAAATAGATAATTATATTTTTAGATAACCCGACAAATAGGCTAAGACAATATCAATTGAACCGACCATTCGAATGAGTTCTTATCTATATAATTATGGGCCTCAATACTTCTTAATACAAAGACATTAATTCCTATGCACTCTAGTTATATAAAAGGTTGTTATTTTATAAATTGTGTAAAATTTTTATGGAGTAAAAATATAGCACATATTGAAAATAATATTTAGGAGATTATTGAGGAGAAAGATATTTAAGAAATTGTTTAAGAGAAAAATAACAATAAAATCTAAAAGGGTCTATTAAGGTAACCCTAATCTAAAAAGGAGAGCTTATTTGAAAATTGGAAAATAATCACCTCCTCGGTCGGTGACACGAGGAGGGGCGTCTCGGCTCCCATTTTCTTGCCATGTGTCCTCCTTCTAACCCTATTTAACTGTGGTTAAGATTCATCCACCCATAGGGTTCACCCATCTTCCCTTGTTTTTTAGAAATTTTTTTTTTAAAAAAATAAACTAAAGGATTAAAATAAACTAACCCGAGTTAATGGGAGTTGAAGGTCGGTTATGTGAGAGCGAGGAGGAATAGTCCCCTCCTCGACCGGCGAGGGGAATATTGCTCTTGAAAATAATGCTTAGTTGGATTTTAGATTGTTAAGTTGAAGGTTAGTTGCATGTCTACATTTTAAAGATTTTAGAGGTAAACAATCAAAATGCAATTAACCTTCAGCTTAACAATCTAAAGTCCAACTAAACATTATTTTCAAATAAGCTCTACTTTTTAGATTAGTATTATCAAATGCCACCTAAATTAGGATAGATAGATATAGATTTAGGAGACTACTAAAGAAAAAGAGATTTAAGAAATTAGTTTGGAAAAATATAAGGATTACGATTTAGAAGGGTCAATTATATTAGGATATGTGAAGCTCATTTAATTAAATAGAGTTGAGATAATATGACATCAAATAAAGAGAAATAAAGAGCATTAAGATGTGCCACATAGGCAAAATTATTATTAATATATAGTATAGAAATATATAAGATACATATACATATTTATCTATTTTTGGTCTCTTTAAAGAGACTATATATTCTCCACCAAAAAAAAAAAAGAGACTATATATAATACGTATATAAAATGTCCATATACTCAATTTATATATATATATATATATATATATATATATATATATATATATATATATATATATATATATACCATCCAAAAAAAAAAGGTTATTATAGTTACCAAATTGTTTAATGTTTTTTTTTTTTTTCCAGTTTCTCTACAATTTTCTAGATTGTAAGAAGTCTTGATCTATTTTTATGATCCAAAATTTTACTTTCAAGGCTCCAAAACCTGTTTATCACCCTAAACAAAAATAAAATTTCTTCTTCTTACCAAAATAACAAAACCTTGCAACCACTTCTCATGTCTTCTCTCTTGCAAGTATTATGAAATATTAAATTCTTTACATTTAGAAGTTTCTTGAACTGTTTCTTTCTTAGTGTAATGATTACAGGCTACTACAAATTTTAATAACTTTATTCGGCAAGAAAAGTCATTAGGTGGAGACCACGAGTTTATTCTAAAAAATTTCAACAAATAACTTAATTATAAACACGACCTAATCAATCCAACTTAACCCAAGCTGATCTAACCGGGATTTTTCTCCATTTAAGGCTCAGTTTTTTAAAAAGGATGGAAGCTACTTCCTTTTAAAACACTTATTTTTTTCAGCTTAGTCACGTGTGAAACTCTAAAGCATGCGGGAAGGTCGTGAGAAAGTCAAAAATACCCCTACTAACCGTTAACATTTGTGACTAACTAAGGTTTTGAACAAATACCTTCGAAACATAACCCATTTTGAACAAATACAGTACCCTAAAAGAAGAAGAAGAAGAAGAAGAAGAAGAAGAAGAAAGAAGAAGAAGAAGATATTTTTGAACGAATATAGTGCCCTAAGGTTTCGGAACTCAAAGGTATTTTTCCATTTAATCATGAACTGGTTCTTACATTTAAGCTTGTTTAGTTTGTTTCATGATCCATAACTATTTGTTTTGGGGATTTTTACCCATTTAAGCTCTGTTTTTTGAAAAAGTAGGGAAGCCAGGGGATTAAGGTAAAAAGTCTGCATAAAAATTTCTCATTCAAAATTATTATTAATATATGTTTTTTCTAAATCGAAAATTTTAATATATTTTGTTTCGAATTCGAAAATTTGTATATTTATTTTTGAATTCGACATTTTTGGTATATTTTTTTTTCGAATTCTAATTTTTAGTATATTTTTTTTCGAATCCAAAAAATAGCTATATTTTTTGCCCAATTCGAAAGTTTGTGCCACCAATTTTTTTTCTAGTATTCAAAAATTGTCAACTATTTTTAATATTATATATATTATTTGAAATCATTCATATATTGATATTTTCCGTTGTTTTTTCCTTGATATTGCAGATAATGGTTGTATCAGTGATTTATTTTATGCCAGAGAATGAAAGATTCTCCATGATAGGTGCCACGTATATGAGGGTGGGAATTCGAAATTGATACAGTTATCTAATGGAATGACACATGGGCAACTTTTGAGTAGAGTTTATCGCTTGACTAAATCCTGGCGGGAAGAAATTGAGATTGAGTGAGGTCTATGTTCCCTACACACCCGACAGTTCCTCCTACTGATATTGTAGATGATGAAGACTTGTTAGTATTTATTTCAGAATGTTAATGACCACAAACGCATAATGTACTGATGCCAATATATGTAACCGAAGCTAGAAAAGTGGTACAACAGTGTGGTCCGACTTCTGTGAGTCACGAGGTTGATATTTGTCCTGTTCTTCAGCCTTTTACGGTTTATGTTCCCGACCCTATCCTCTCAACCGATTGTTGGCCCTTTGAAGACTTGACAATAGGACCATATGCAGATTATGGTGATACCACCAAGGGTGACAACTATAGTGAAGATTGTGGTGTTCAAGATAATGAATGTGGTGATGTTGGTGAAGGTATTGAATATGATGATAATGATGATGACTATTCAGGGGATGTTTATGAAGATGTTGCCAGAGACGATGTTGATGAGGGTCCTATTCGCTCAAATATCCCAATGGTTGATATTCCCAGTTCCTCTAGGTCTGCTTTTCGGCAAGTCAATCAACCTAGGGACAATCGCCATGAAAATGATGATCCTCAAGGCCCTCCATTAAATGTGATCGAGAATGATGACTGTGAATTTTGACCCTTCAAGCTTTGCAGATGTACTCGGGAATAATAATGATATTTCACTTGGAAAAATGTTTAAGGTAAGAGGTGTCTACAGAATGTGTTGGCAAATTATGCAATGAGAACAAACTTCCAATACAGGGTTGTGGATTCAAATAAATCAAAATTTATAGTTAAGTACCTTAGGGATAATTGTACTTGGAGGCTGCATGCATCAAAGGTGAATGAGTTGGATGTCTTCAAGATAAATACTTATAATTCACATTACTCTTGTGGGTTTCCCCTAACTGGGCCCGATCATCGACAAACATCTAGTTTAATTATTAGTGACATGGTCGTGGGCTGAATTGAGGGTCGTGTGGCATATAGGCCGAAAGAGATTATCCATGATGTTTGTAAACAATATAGGGTTCAAATGAGTTACAAGAAAGCATGAAAATCTAGGGAGATTGCAATAGAAAAGGTTAGAGGATCATACGATGAGTCATACGCTGATCTCCCCACTTATTTGTACGAGCTGCGCAGGACCAATCCAGGAACAATAACTACAGTATTGAGTGACCCAGATACTGGTGCATTCGAGAGATGTTTTATTGCTCTTGGACCTTGTATCAGAAGTTTTCAGCTCAGTTTACGAAGAGTATTAACCGTTGACGGGACACATCTGAAGGGTAAATATAGGTGGATCTTAATCATAACAACATCACTTGATGGTGACAACCACATATTTCCAGTTGCATATAGAATAGTTGAATCAGAGAACAATGATAGTTACAAGTGGTTTTTCAAACTATTAGTTGACTCACTTGGATACATGGAAGGGTTAGTCATTATAACTGATCGACACCCCAGTTTGATAATCCAAGTCCCCATTGCATTCCCACATGCATTTTATAGTTATTATTCATATCAGATTAGCCAGAATATGCATGCAACATTCAAGGACGAGAGACTGAAACCATTTTTTTGGTTGGCCGTAAAGGCATGCATGTTCAGCAAGTTCTAAGATTTTATGTCACGCCTCGAAGGCATAAAATTCGAGGCACATCAATGATTAGATGTAATTCTAAAAGAAAAATGGGCAACTGCATACTTTCCTGGGCTGAGGTATAACATTGTTACTACCAATATAGTTGAATCGCTCAACAGTTTGCTTAAGGAAGCGAGAGAATATCCAATCATAGTGCTTTTAGAGGATGTGCGTCTTAAGATCCAGCGAATGCTCTTTAACCGACGAAACAAAGCAATGAAAATGAATGGAAGACTAACAACATGGGCTGAGGGTAAAGTGCAGAGAAGAATTACTAAGACACGTCATCTTGACTGTGACGGAATCATTCGGTATGAGTATTATGTGATGGGAGAATTTAATGCTACAGTGAAGCTTCTTGGATGTACCTGCATTTGTAGGAAATTTGATGTTCAGGGGTTGCCTTGTGTACATGTTTTGGCCGCATGTAATAAGTATCAACATGATTCGTATGCGTACTGTTCTACTTACTATACATCTGATATGTATCGAGCCACCTATGAAGAGTCAATATATCCGATACATGACAAAAAAAATGGGATCTCCCAGATGAAGTAATGGCCGAGACAAAGCGGATTAAACCTCTTGTACAAAAAAGAATCACAGGGAGACCGAAGAAGAACATAATTCTTTCACAAGGTGAATAAAGGTATACCGTAAGAGGTGGTAGATGCAAACAAAGTGGTCATAATAGACAAACATGTACTAATGTAATCCCACAAATATGATCATTTCATAATGATAATCCAAAATTTTTTTGTATTGAATTCTGGATTTTGTGTTACAAATCAATGTATGTTTTCCCGCTTTGGTGGTTCAGTGGTTCACTTTTAGTAGTCATATAGGAACTCTCCCGCTTTGGTGGTTAAGTGGTTTACTTTTAGTAGTCATAAGGGAATTCTTCCCTCATATCCCTAATTCCAACAATGTAAAATGATTTGTATTACCAACTAGGTTATCAGTCTCAATTCGGGAAAAAAAATAGACTAAAAATTTCAAATTCGAAAAAAAAATATAAACAATTTAAAATTCAAAACAAAAATATAAAAAATTAATCGAATTCGAAAAAAATATAAACAAAATTTCGAATTCGAAATTTTTTTGTATTTTATTTTCAAATACGAAATTTTTTCTATTTGTTTTTTGAATTTGAAATTTTAGTCTATTTTTTTCCGAATTGGAATTTTTTTTAATTTGTTTTTCGAATTGAGACTAATTCGAATTCAAAAACCTATATATTTGATAGGATCCATATCTTACACTTACGTGGAGTTGTGGAGAAGTTATGGAGTAGTTATCAAATAGTTAGCTTGCATGTTACGTGGAGTAGTGGGGTGTTTGAGTTGGAGTCTCCTATTGTAATTGGGATGTATAGAAGTGGGTTATGGGATAGTTATTAGGAGGTTATCAGTCTCAATTCGGGACATAAAATAGACTATAAGTTTCAAATTCGAAAAAAAAAAAAAAAAAATTTCGAATTTAAAAATAAAATATAAAAAAATTTCGAATTCAAAACTTTTTTCATATTTTTTTTCGAATTCAAATTTTTTTTTGTATTTTTTTTCTAAATTGAATTTGTTTTTATATTTTTGTTTCAAATTCAAAATTTTTTAATATTTTTTTTCAAATTCGAAAGTTTTTCTCTTTTTCGAGACAAAATCTGTATACTTCAAGATAAAACCTGTATATTTCATTTATTGATCCGAATGATTATTTACTTGTTTTTATATGGTTAATCCAATCACAACAAGCCATGGTTGGGAATTTGGGATCATCTGATTGGTCTGAGCAAAAAGGCAAAAAAATGCAGAAAAGTCCATTATCTAGTTGGTTAGAATTTTGTGAAAGATCCATCAAGAGGCTGCTGGGTCATCAAATGAGAATGACATGTGAATTGTGGGATTCAATAGCTTTATGGATGATTATCAAATGTTGTGGGATTCTACAGCTTTAATATATCAGTGAGCCTGTATACTTCAAGATAGAACCTGTATATTTCAACACAAAAACCTGTAAATCTCATGTATTGATTCGAATGATATTACATCCATAACAAATCCGGTACATACATCGTTAACAAAATGAAATTTTCAATAACGAGTAAGTTTACATTTCCATAACAAAATCTGGTTCATAGTTTACATTTAGTCTTAGTTTACATTCACTCAATCTGAGACACTCTCGCCGCTTGACAATTATCACGGATGTGCAATCCTAGTCATCATCTCGTCCGCTATCCATTTTTAGAACTTCGTTACATCAGTCTACAAATAAAAATTCCAAGGTTAAACAATGTAAGAGAAAAAAAATTTAGAGATCATAAATAGTGAGTTAGGAAAAGGGAATACTTGCTGAAAATGAATCTAAAAATCAGCACATAGGAAATCAACATATTTCATCAAGATTATTCCACAATCGTCGTTGATACACATTAACAACACATTTGAGTAGTACATTATAGTTAAAAACACATTAACTATAGATAATTTGTTGATCTTAAAATAGACTTACAAGTTCTTTTGTTTTGGTAAGCCCGTGATCTCCCGCACTGCCCAGTCATTGCCCGTTAGAACCTGTATGTTGCCAAACATATAGAAGAGGGTGGGGATGCACTCTTTGAGGGTACACATTTCCAATGCGTACAAGTCCTGTACCTTGTTGTAGTATGAATCCAAAATTAGAATCTCCCTCTTCGGGGGTTCCAGCACCATCAACACCCAGTGCTTGTCATGGAGGAACGGGAGGTAGACCCTTTCAACCGACCACATGGCTGGTCGCCCTTCGTTACCCTCAACTGGAAAACGAATGTTATCATCTATTTGAGCCTTCAATGACTCACACTCCGTAGGATCTTTAGTAGCCAGATATGATCGTTATATGTCTGCTTCTCTAAGTAGTAAATCCTGTCAATTCGTTAAATAATTAGAATACCTTCTAGATGAATGCTGATTTATTCTAATAGATACCCGACTTACCATGAACCAAGTAAATCCAAAGATACAAGGCCGGGTGTAAGCAGTGGAGAGTCTCTTATGTCGATGTGCCAACAACTCCATCCAAATGTCAATATGCTATGTACATTCACCCAGTGTTAAGATTATTAGAATTCCAATGTTAAACATGAGCAACACAGAATTATAGCCGAGAAAAGAGTATTACCGTGGAATCAATCAAGGATTTATTAGTTGCCACGTCATTGAGTAGCTCCGGAGTGATCCTCACATTAGATACAATCCTTCACAATTAGAGGAATAGAAGTAAGGAAATAGGATCATTAAGTAATCAGTAATAAGAAATTAAAGAATTAGGTTTATTACCTAACATTTTTTTCATCTGCCTCCGTATTCAAAAAATTTCGGAGGACATTTTTTTCTGCTGCCATAGCTCCCCTCATTGGATCCATAGCGGCCCTGGCCCAATTCGATTGCTTCCCCCGTCTAGTATCCACGTAAGGGGAGCGGAGATGTTTAGAAAGAATTGTAAATCTTTGTTCTCTTCCCTCCCCCTTTGGAAAAGATTTGCTAGCATACTCACCTCCCTCCGCCCGTGGAAAAAATGTGCTAGCATAATCATCTCTCTCTCTCTCCCCCCCTCCCCCCTTGGAAAAAATATGCTAGCATAATCACCTTCCTCCACCCGTGGAAAAGATGTACTAGCATAATCAACCCCCACCCCCTTTGGGAAAGGTGTTCTCTCATCCTCACCTCCCTCCTCCTCTGGAAAAGGTTGTCTCTCATCATCACCTCGTAACTGGGTGCACGGGCTAGCCTCTACATCCTTTTCACCATATAAACAATTTAGTTTTCATAAATAGCGTGAAAGATAGAAAATGTATACAATAACAACAAAGAAGAGAAACAATTTACCTTCCTACATTCTCTCTCTTTCTCTCATTGTGTTTCTTATAGCCTCCACTTCTAATGTGTTTTTATCAAGTTTGGATTCATGAATATCCAATCTCTGGGTAGGCAATCGAACCTGCAATCCATCTTTGAGGCTAAGCCATCAATCTGTCACCCAATATACTGCTTGAGCCGCTTGTACATAGAAGGTAAATCATGTACCTAAAATAATTATAGACATTAGGCGAATATAATGTTTGACACGCTTATACATAAATGAGTGCATTTTTTTTATACGTTTTGTCCTTAACTCATGCTTGGACCTTTTGACGCGTACCGGGGAGGGACTATCCTCATCCTCATCATCATTCCCTCCCTCCTCTATCTCATCCTCCTCTTCCTCACCCTCCTCCTGATTATCTTCATCTTCCTTTGATACCAACTCTTGCTGCCACATTCGTAGGAGCACATCCCTCACTACTTTCTCCTCGGCCTCATTCTTAGTGAGATGCATAGATAAAACCTCAAGTTGTGAACATAAATTAAGTTAAAATTAAGAAAATAGATAAGTACACAAAAATTATATAACACTTCGTACTAAGTTCGTACCTCTTCTAAATTAAATATTTTATCTTGTAATGTCTTTTAGCTTTTAAAACCGGTATTCTTCCAACGCAGAACACGAGGGAATATCATAGTAATGGGAGGACCATTGTGGGAACATAATTTCTCAAGTGCGGGGGTGCTCTCAAACATCCAAGTCTATCATCATTAGAACATTAAATGAGTACCAAGAGTCTAATTACAATTGAAACAAAAAATAGCAACTCAATGATATTATTTACCTGGAAAGCAATACCACATCCGATAATATTATATTTTGTAATTTTTGTATGAGCGATTTGAAGACCTTCTTTAAATCTCATATACCCTACAGTGCCCCAAGGGTATCTGTTGAAGGCCTCGAGGTCCTCCACCAACTCCAAGTACTGAACCTCAAGGTTGGAGTGTGATTCTTTTGCAATGATTAACATCTCCACATACAGGACCAATGCAATCTTGACTGCCTCCCTATCATCGTCACACACATCAAACTTCTGCATCAGCTCTTTCTTTTTAATCACTTGTCTTTTACTAAACATTCAAAATTTAAGAGATGTCGAAGCACTCGAATGTTCTATAGCGGGAGGTACAACCAAGCTAGCATTCAAGCCCATGATCACAGTACAATCTACCTCGGTGAACCTCATTGTTCTACCAGTTATATCAAAAACTAGTTTGTCTTTGCTCCTCTGCCTTTGGAGTAGGTGCTCGAATGCTTGACCACACTGGGGATTTCTGGGTAAATCATAAAAATGCCCAAAACAACACTCCAACCATGACTTCTTTCTCAAAGGTTTGGCCTCCAAGTAAGGCCTTAAGATTTCAAACCATTCCTTCAATGTACATTTAATTGAATGTTGAGACTTTTCCACTTGGACTACCTCTTTTTCTTTGTTTTAGGTACTTTGAATATGCAAATAATAATCAAATTTATTACGAAACTAAAATTAAATGAAAATGAGTTCGAAAAAATTTCTAGAAAATTAACTAACCATGTCGGGAACTAAATAATGCAATATAAATGAACTAATAAAAATGAGTGGCACAACATTTCAAATTCGAAAAAATATGCTCTAACAATCTCGAATTTGAAAAAATATATACAAAAAAATTCGAATTCGAAAATAAATATACTAAAAATTTTGAATTAGAAAACAAATATATTACAAAAATTTAGAATGGGTTCCAAATGGGTAAAAATCCCCAAAAACTAGAAGGAGATTTTTACCTTAATCCCCTAAATGAATTAAATGAGATTAAATGGAAGGACCAGTTCATGATTTGGAGTTTGTTTTACAAATCAATAACCAGTTCAGGATTTTACAAACGAGTTTGTTTTACAAACTCCAGCTCATGATTTGGAGTAAGGATCTTGCGGAAGTTTGTAAAAGAACCGGAGTCACAATTGTTAACTGTTACAAACGAGATTAAATGGAAGAACCGATTTCGAGTAAGGATCTTGTGGAAAAAAAACATTTTGAATTTGAAAACAAGCGCAAAATAATTTCAAATTCGAAAAAAAAAAATTTGATAAAATTTCGAATACCTTGTTTAAAATGGAAGAACCGATTTCGAGTAAAGATCTTGTAGAAAAAACAAACATTTTGAATTCGAAAACAAGCGCAAAAGAATTTCGAATTCGAAAAAAAAAACTCAATAAAATTTCGAATTCGAAAAAAATTCGCAAACAATTTCGAATACCTTGTTTAAAATATTCGAACCTTAAAGGTAAAAATTGCGAAAAGAAGCTGGAACCAGTTCATGAAATATCTTTGAGTTTGTAAATCTTTTCGAGTGAGGACCCACCTTTTCTTCTTCTTCTTCTTTTAGGGCACACTATATTCATTCGAAATGGGTGATGTTCCGAAGGTATTAGTTTGAAACCTTAGTCATAAATGTTAACAGTTAGTGGGGGTATTTTTGACTTTTTCACTACCTCTCCCGCACGCTTTAGAGGTTCACACATGACTAGGTTGAAAAAAAAAAGTGTTTTAAAAGGGAGCTGGCTTCCATCCACTACAAAAAAAAGGGCTTTAGTGGCAATTTTTTAACGGCGTTTAATAAAAAACGCTTCGAAAGGCATTAAAACACGGCGTTTCTATATAAATGCCGCTGATGAGGTGGCGGGAAGACTTTTTTACGGCGTTTTATAAAAAAATGCCATTGTTGGGGAATCTATGACGGCGTTTTTAAAAGAAATGCCGCGGAAGCCTTTCCGAAAATCCCAAACGAGGCGGTAGTAAAGGGCCTTTTATGGCGTTTTTAAGAAAATGCCGTGAAAAGCCTCGTATTTGGGGTTTTAGGTCCTGAGCCTTTCCCTCCATTTTTTCCCTTCCTCTCTCCTTCGGCTCCCCTGCTCCGTGCTCCAAGCTCCGGCCACCTTCTCCGGCTCCCCTGCTCCGTGCTCCAAGCTCCGGTCACCTTCTCCGGCCATGCTCCGCCTTCGGCTCCTTTAGTTTTCAGAAAAAAAAAAAAAAAAACAAAGGGTTTTGGTTGTTATCTCCGCCAGTCATCTCCAACCGTCCAACATCGCCGGAACTGAGGTATTCTTTTTAATCTTCTTCTCGTTTCTCCCCTGTTTTATGACTTCTCCTAGTTTCTCCCCCCTCTTTTTATCACCGTTTTTATCCCTATGTAGCACAAGATGAATGCACGCCTGACCCATAATTTTTGTTTTTTGGTAATTAAAAAGGTCTTCTTATTTGGACGGAATCGGGAATCAATTTGTGGAGGATAGCTCCCTGAGATCTGCTCGCTCGAATCGTCGAAAACCGATTGGCTCGAATCGTCAAAAAAAATAAAAAAAATCTCTTCTACCCCATTTCTCTGCAAATTTCATAGACGATCTGTGAAATCCAAGGCGCGAAAACGAAAACATGCGTACCAGTCGATCTGTATAGATCTGATTCTGAATTCCCAAATCCCAAATCCGCCATTATCGAGCTTTTCAACCCCAAGTATCTCTCTCCAGGTAAGCTTTCTTAGCTGTTTGTTACATTGTTCTCGTTTCTTCACATGGTGTTGGATTCTCAAATGTGGAGCTTTTGAGGATTTCTAGGGTTTGAGCAGCGATGTTCTTGTAATAATAACTAGATATTGTAAAAATAAGGTTTTTTTTTTCTTCCTATTTTGGGTTTTGGATGATTTTTAGGGTTTTATCTTCCTATGGAATGATATATTTGCAGTGCTTGTCTGATGGAAGAAATTGTGTGAGGTATACTCTGTGATTGGGCACAAAAGAAAAAAAAATCATTTTTTTCTAGCTATAATCTACATTGTTCTCGGAATTAATTATTATTCAACTATGAATGGGAAAGAACTTAATGCACTGGATATCGAATTTCTTGCACGAAGGGACGTAACATGCTTTATATCTGCATGTTCGTCTACCCAAATAGGCATTTTTACTTCATTTCATGTGTCAATGGGAATCTGTTGGGTGGTATTTTATCTGCAAATTCAAAATAAATAGTATTCACCAAATGTTGCTTGTCACAGCGGTCTGCTAAGATGACAGAGCCCCTTTTGCGATTCATGATTTTTTTCATTTTTCCTTCTGATCTCGAATTCGTAGCACTTCTTAAGGTTTTTCAAACCTTAGATGTGCATATCGTTTAGATCTGATTTGTTTTGCTGTTTCTACGGCTAAGCTTTGAGATTTATAGCCTGATTCGGTCGATTTGCTTCGGAAAAGGGCTGAAATCTGGTTTTTCTTAGGGTTTGGGTTTGTATTACTAAATTTGTCCCGCAATTATGCTATTCTGTATTTTGATATGGATCATTACTACTGATAGAAAAAAAATGAATAGATCAGTATCGTGATTGTTCGATTTATATTCAAGGTTGATTTTTTCGGTTTTTACTAATTCGATTAATTTACGTTTTCTGAGGAATGAAAATCTTATGATCCATCATTTTCCATTTCTTCATTTTCCATCTTCAATCTCGATGACAACAAAAGGGGTTTTTCATTTTTTTTAATCTTCTTCTCTGCAAATCTCTATAGGTTTTGCGCAGTAGGTAACCTGAACAAGCTGAAAATCTCATTTTTTGCTTTTTGTGCTGGAAATCTGATTTTGGTCTGCTTTTAGCTGAGTTTTTAAAATGTATTGTAGGTTCTTATTTTGATCTTGTTAATGGTGCCCTAACTGTTAGATGTCTCAGTTAGGGTTTATCTGTTATTTGTTTCAGTTCGGAGTAGTAAGGGCTCGGTGTTTGGATTTTTTCTCTTTTCCCACTTAAATATGGAATATGGATCCTTAAAATAAAACACCTACTTGTCTCTGTGGAGGATCTCAGTTATGGCGAGATTAACCAAAGATATGATTTTGGGCGTTTACTGAATAGACTGTAGATGATATAAATACTAGTCTTGGTGATTACCATTGATTGTGATTTTTGTTGAATAGGGAATTATTGTTGAGAGCATGATTCTAAATTTCAGCTAAATAACTAGGTTTCTATTTTTCTCTTTTATTTGCTCATGTTAAGGTGATATTTAGAAACATACTTTGTGCTCTCGACTGCGTTGATTTGAACGATTTCTCAATACCAATTTCTCAATACATGTTCCTCAATATTTCCACAGAAAGGTGTGATGAGAGTTTTTAAGCATAAATGAATCAGGGTATTCCTAAATTTCAATTCAAAAACACAAAAATGAATTGAGATTCGTATCAAGACAAAGATCAAACTGAAAAAAAGAATTCCAAATTGCAAAATTAGTAAAGGCCGGATTTAGTGATATGGGATAGACCTAAATTCAAGCAGAAAATCCCACACAAACACACCTAAATTCAACGTCTTTCCAAGTACACCAATGATATACTCTCCTATATTTCTGCTCAACACAGGCTAGCTCTTCCCTCTTTTGAACCAACCCTGTATTGCTTTGTGTTGCTAGTTCAGAGCTTTTGCTCTAATAGCCTTCTTTATGTTTTTATTTTAAATAGAATTACTTCCATTATAGCAGTGTTTCCTCCAAAGCCTTCCATGCTTCAAGTACTGAAGCAATTTGAAAGATGTAGCGATACCCGCGTTTAAAGGCGTAGATATGAAAGAGGGAAGAGGGGAGACACAACTATTGGTGCACGTTAGCTAGGACAGCTAAATGATCACCTAAACCTAGCCATCTTTGCAATACCGATACACCTACAAAGACTCCTGCCTAATACATACATTACCCAATGAAAATAACTTGCGAAATGAGAAATGCAACATGGACTGTCTAAGTCTCCACTATTACTCGGTATTCTTTTGGAGTCAAATCCTCTACGGTAATAACCGGATTTGGCAAATCCGGTTATTACCGCTAGAGGTTGCCACATGTCTCCTTTGACACCCCTTAACCGTGGGTAAGGTTCACCCACCCCTAGGGTTTCCAGTTGGTTTGTGTGAATCTTTGTTTTCTTAAAAAATAAAAATTGTTCGAGTTACTAAATAGTTGTGTGAATCTTTGTCAATTAGGAATGTATAATTTACAGATTGCCTATTTAGTGCATTATCAATTACTAAATATGAATTCATGTAGGTACTAAATAGTTGCGAGTATTAGTCGTCGTATAACTTCTACCTTGTGGTCTATGTTAAATGTTTAAACTGCTAATTAAAAGTGTTTATTTACTAAGTATTGACTGTGTTGGCTTAAGTTCATACTCATGCATGCATTAAACCTTAGATCTCCCGTTCAAGAATCATTGTGTGACAAGTGCATTTCTTGTATCACCTATTTGGACGGATTAGTTGTAAGCTATGACGTTTAGTTCTCTTGCGGGGCTAAATGTTGGTTAATAACTTTTCGGTCTTGTTTGTGATAAAATGTATTTGTCTGTATATGATTCTTGAATTGTCCGGTTGGACAGTTTGGGAATGCATAATCTCCAGTGTAGTCAGTTGCTCATGGTTGGTCCAAATTGAGGAAAATCTTGTCAGTCGTTTCTCTTGTTCTCTGGGTACATACTTAGACAATGTGGCATGCATGCTTGCCCCTAGTCTAAGTCGTGTACTTGGAGAATCATAGAGAAATGCTGCCGAAATTTCCTTGAAATGGAACAAAACACTTGAGCTATTGACTTCTGGGGATTATGCATTCCTGAATGGGATAGGAACACCCCACCCATTAGAAGAGGAGTTGATGATGATAGGAAGCATGCATGCATATATATAATTGTGTAGATGGTCAAGTTAGTTGACACATGTTTTATTAAAACTTACTGATGTGATAAACTTTTGTTATTTCTCATAATAACAAACGAAGACGGACTTATAAATCTAATCTTATAACTCATGGATAAGAGTTGGATTGGAATGTCAAGGTACTTTTATCTATAAGTTTTTATGAAGTATCAAATTAATTATGTATTGTTAGTATCTAAGCAATTGTGAATGCAATTATTGTATTACATAGGATGTCAAAGGAATATATAGAAGGGGTAAAGCAGTTTATACAGTTTGCATTAGCTCATGGAGCGACTAATAACAATGGCAGTATAAAGTGTCCGTGTCCCAAATGCAACAATGTGGTTTACCAAGATAGACTTACAGCTTTCGACCATATGATATGTAATGGATTCGACTTGAATTATAAAATCTGGTTTTATCACGGGGAAGACATATTGCAACACACACCCGTTGTCCAAGTTTCTCAAAATCCTTATGTGCAAGACAGAGCTAATGAGATGGAAGATATGGTGCACGATGTGTTCGGGGTCCCAAACCAAGATGAGGCTACTAGTAGTCGGGATTCCAATCCTAAGTTTGATAGATTTTTCCAATTGATAAGGGATGTGGGACAGCCTTTGTATCCAGCATGTACGAAACACACCAAGTTGTCTTTCATCGTAAGATTATATCACATTAAGTGTCTTAGTGGATGGAGCAATAACTCATTCACTATGTTGCTTGAGTTGTTGAGGGAAGTACTCCCTAAGGGTTCAACACTACCAGATACTTACTTTCAGACAAAAAAGGTGATGTCAGATTTGGGGCTTAACTATGATAAAATTGATGCCTGTCCTAATGATTGTATGCTTTGCTGGAAAGAGTCTACAAAGAAGCAAACATGTGACATGTGTGGTGAATCAAGATGGAAGGTAGGAGATGATCAAGCGGAACGCAAGAAAAAAATTCCGGCAAAGATTTTGCGTCACTTCCCATTAAAACCCAGGTTACAAAGGTTGTTCATGTCATCCAAGACTGCTACTGAAATGAGATGGCATGATGAGGATCGAACTAAGGATGGGATGTTAAGGCATCCTGCAGACTCACCGGCTTAGGAAAATTTGGATAAAAAGTATCCTTTGTTCGCTTCAGATGCTCGCAATGTCAGGCTTGGGTTGGCGAGTGATGGCTTCAATCCATTTAGGACGATGAGTATTGCTCACAGCACATGCCCGTGGTTCTTATTCCCTATAACTTGCCACCGTGGATGTGTATGAAGCAGCCGAACTTCATTTTGTCCTTGCTTATTCCCGGTCCCTCTGGGCCAGGAAATGCAATTGATGTTTACATGAGGCCTCTAGTTGAGGAGTTGAAGGACTTCTGGGAGAATGGGTTGACAACTTATGATGCGTCAAAGAAGGAGACATTTGTAATGCATGTGGCATTGCTCTGGACCATTAGTGACTTCCCAGGGTATGCCATGTTGTCAGGTTGGAGCATGAAAGGAAAGTTGGCATGCCCTTCATGCCATAAGGACACTTGTAGCCGACACTTGTCTAAGAGCAAGAAGCAATGTTACATGGGGCACCGTCGTTTCTTTAAGCCGGATCACAAGTTTCGGAGGAATAGAAACTTTTTCGATGGCACTACAGAGTTCAGATGTGCTCCAACTCCAATCTCTGGGTCTGATGTGTTGTGTCAGTTGGAGGGTATTCCTTTCTCCCTTGGTAAGCAGACTGGGCAAACAGGACGAAGGCAGAAGGGCCATGAGGATATGCCATATAATTGGAAGAAGAAGAGTATATTCTTCGAGTTTCCATACTGGGAGCACAATTTGTTAAGGCACAACCTTGATGTAATGCATATTGAGAAAAATGTATGCGACAATGTGATTGGGACTTTGTTGGGTTTGGAAGGAAAATCTAAGGATGGTTTAAAAGCGCGTAACGACTTGGTTGAAATGGGAATTCGGCATGCACTTCACCCTCAGTTGCTGCCTGGCAGAAGCAAAGTTTATCTGCCCCCTGCATGCTTTTCGATGGACAAGAATGAGAAAGAGTTGTTTTGCAAAGTTTTGAAGAGTGTGAAGGTTCCAGATAGTTACTCGTCAAATATTGCAAGACATGTCAATATCAAAGAGCGTAAAATTTATGGACTAAAGAGTCACGACTCTCATGTTATAATGCAACAATTCCTACCACTGGCTGTGAGGAAAACATTGCCGAATAATGTAACTTCAGTCTTAATTGAATTGAGCAACTTCTTTCTTGGTATATGTTCAAAAGTCTGTCAAGTGGAGGATTTGAGACGGTTAGAGGAGAAAATTGCACTTACACTTTGTTATTTAGAGAAAAGTTTCCCACCGACTTTCTTTGATATTATGGTGCACTTGCCTATACACCTGGCTGCAGAGGCAAGACTAGGTGGACCTGTACAATACCGGTGGATGTATCCTATTGAAAGGTATGCCTTCAATTATAATTTTATAGTAGTGTTCAAATTTCTTGTTATCGAGAATTTCTCTTATCTTAACAAAATTTAATTCATATAGGTACTTATATACACTGAAGTCTTATGTGCGCAATCGAGCTCGACCAGAGGGTTCCATTGCAGAAGGGTACTTGGCAAAAGAATGCATGACATTCTGCTCCAGGTATCTAAATAATATGAAATCGAGATTAAACAGGCCGATGAGGAATGACGATGAAAGTGTAATAGGTAGTGCAGAGCCATATATCTTAAGTGACTTGGAATGGCAACAGGCACATCGTTATGTGTTGATTAACTGCGATAAAGTCACAAAATATATAGAGTAAGAGCACAATCTTCATATATGTTGTTCATTACTTATTTATTTTTATTTTTTTTACTTACAATGATTGGAAAATGATATTCTTTGCAGGCAGCACATGAATGTAATTAAAATGACAAATCAAAGACCTAGAATGACCCTCCACGAAATCCAAAAAAAGCATACCACTGAGTTTGTTGAGTGGTTTAAGGGCTATGTAAGTCTTAACTTGTGAATTCTGCATAACACATTAGTTATGTTTTGATATATATATATATATATTTATTAATCCTATTTGGTCTTGAAATAGGTTCAAAGGTTACAAGATTCAGGTCATCCAGTTTCTGATGAGATTACATGTCTTGCATATGGTCCACGTAAAGTCACAAAAAAGTTTAAGGGCTACGTCATAAATGGATATCGGTTTTGTACTAAGGATAGAGAGCGAGGACGCAAAAGTTAGAATAGTGGTGTTGCGGTCAAAGCAACGACTACAAGCTATTCAACTTCTAAGGACAGAACCCCCAAGGTCACAGAGATCACCTACTACGGTCGCTTAACTGACGTAGTCGAATTAACGTATTCTGAAAGCCTTAAATTTGTATTGTTTAAGTGCGATTGGGTCGATGTGAAGTCACGGGGTAGTGGAATAAAGACCGATGCATTTGGGTTTAAACTTGTGAACTTCACACGCTTGGTTCCGGTACACTTGGTGTCGAGCGAACCCTATGTGTTGGCATCTCAAGCAGAGCAGGTATTTTACGTCCAAGATCCAACGGAAGAAGATTGGCATGTTGTCATCAAGACTAAACCAAGAGACTTCTTCGACATGAATGAAGAATCTGTTCTGGACGATAATACATTCAGGGAGAACGAGCCCTTCGACGACCAACAATTAGATGACACTGAACATGATGATGATAGAGGTGTCGGTTGGGTGAGATTAGGAATTACTGGAGCAACTGTTGATGCTCCTCCCCAAGTGTTACAACAACAGGCTCCTTCTTTCGAATCTAGTGATGCCGATGATGTTGAATCAATATATAGCGATGAAACATAATGATAAGGTATGCGATGTATAAGATTTTGTTTGTTTAAATGTGTCTTCGGTGCCCTTTTTATGTTCATGTTCTATATTGGTAACATTCATTCCTTTTGTTGTTCATGTTTTCTTGGAAAGTTGTGCATCTCTAATGCGTTTTTATTGAAACCTTGGAAAGCATGCATGACACAGATATGCTGCCTCATCTATGTTTTCACCTATTTTCTCATCAACCAAACATAGCATTAAGGGATCCTTTTAGAGCCCTGATATTATGTAATATCTGCTTTATTTTACCTAGTATAAACTTTAGGTGGGTTTTGGGCGTCTGCATTTATAAATTGCTTGTCAAGATAGTTAATGAGAAGATTTTATTGAAAGGGGAAGAGATGGAAATGAAAGGAAGAAACTAGAAAGCAACTTCAAATGAGGAATTGCTGAAAACAAAATGGAAATTACAACATTATGTTGTTTCTTGAGGATAATCCTTAAATCTCTTGTAGTTCACTACCTATACCTTCTTTATATTCAGCAGGTGATGATATATGCTAGTTAGATCTCATGTCTTTGTACTTTATATTCCTTTTCATTGTTTATTTCTATCAGAAGCTAATATTAATATTTTGCAGATGGATCCTACAGACACACCACCTTCTCATTCGGGTAGCTCCTCCACACCTGCTACCGCGGCCACGAGGAAGGTACGCGGTAAAGCAAAATGCATTGAAATACATAAGATGCCTGCAGGGGAGAGAAAAAAGGTGAAATTAAATGAAAGGGCACAGCCTGTGGGTGAGAATGCACAACTTTTGGCTGGGTATTTGGGCAATATTGCACGAGATGCCCACTTACTTCGTATCGATGTCCGGAATTGGCATGCGATGAGTGATGCCGATAAAACTCGTGGGTTGGAAGTGGCACGGGTGAGAACAAAATAAATAGATCATTTATTACTAAGACATACTTATGTTCCTAGTTGATATATGATTAATTTAACAACGTTTTTGCAGGAGAGGTTCGATTTCCCCCCTATCGCAGAGGACTTTGTTTTGAAGTCTTTGGGTAAGAAATGGAAGGACAATAGATCCGCAATGGGGAGAAAATATTTTGATTTGGACGCCCCTCCTGCTGTCAACTATGAGCGGTGCCCCTCCGATATTCCTCCGGAGCAATGGCATACGTACGTCGACTACTTGTACACCGATGAGGCCCAGGTATATTTTATTTGAATGTTAATTATGTTTATACAATTTTCAATTATCCCTTATCTCATATGATTTATAAATGTAATATTGTAGAAACGGAAGGCAGTGGGCAAAAAGAGTCGCGAGTGCCAAGAAATTCCTCATACAGCGGGCTCAAAGAGCTTCGCCAGAGTCAGAGAGGAGGAGGTATGCGGTTTCACTCTAATAATTTATATCACAATTTGATGCAAATGGGTTAAAAATTTGTTGTTCTACTATTGTCACTGCCATAGCGAATGGCGAGTCCATCAGGGATAGCTCCGGGCCGTGCTGAGGTCTGGATAAAGACCCACACTAAGAAGGATGGATTGCCAGTCAACTCTCAAGCAGGAGAAACGATTGTAAGTAATTTAAATATTCATTATATCATATATATAACACTTTAATTGAAATTTGAGATAGTAATTATTTCAAAATGTTTGCAGAACAAGTTGAAGGATCTCCTTAGCCAATTACCGGTTGGCTCGCAAGAAGATAGCACGGGCCCAAATGATGTTCTCTCTCAGGTCATGGGGCCTGAGAGAGATGGACGCATCCGTGGATGTGGATTGGGCCCGACTCCCACCAGGTTATGGGGGTCATCTTCGAGCCATTCCGGTGCTATGGGCTCCTCATCTGGCGAGACTCGGATGCTAAGGGATGAACTTGAGGCGACGAAATGTCAGGTGGAGGCCCAAAAAGCTCAGATTGAGGCCCAACAAACTCAGCTCAATGAAATGCAACGGATGTTCAACCAGTTCTTACAGGGGCAGCAGGTATATATACTAACAAGCATTAAATAATCATTTTTTAAATTTAGATATTAATTCATTTATTTATTCAATTTTTTCACAACAGGTTGCAGGTCAGGGTACTCCAGCACCACATGCGTCTCCAGAGGTAAATGCTAGCTAATTTAAAAAGATTTTAGTTATCATTTTAATTACATTATATATAATGAGGGTAGTGGTGGTGTATGGTGGTTGTGGGTGATGGTGGTGGTGGGTGATAGTTAATTTTAATGTTAAGAAAATTAGGACTGTGACTCCTTGGCAAGGTGGAAAGTATAAACAAAAAAGGTGGAAAGTAAAAATAAATGAAGCAAAAGGAAACATAACACATAATCCAAAAATAAAAAATAAACTATTCAAATGCACAGAAAAAATTGAAGTAAAAAAAAGTTAGTTTTTGGTCTTAGATTAGATTTTAATGGACATGTATGTATAAACAGAAATTTTGAAAAGGATTATTATAAGGCACTTACAGAAAAAAAAAAAAAAAAAAAAAAAGGAGAATCTGACACTTCTAACCATTCTATTAAATTATCCATGTCATATAGATAGAGTTTCCTTAATGATGGGAAGGTTGCTCCTATTGCTTGTGATACTTCTTTACCACTGCCACTAATCTCTCCATGATAGAACTCGGCACCAATACTTTTGACATTTTTCATTCTACTTATGTAAAGAGATCTAAGATAGGGTAGCCCCCCAAGTGTGGGGACATGTTCCCACATGTAACAGTAATCCAATGTGATATGAACCAATAACAAGGCATTATTAATCCAGCTAGGGACTAATAAGGGAACTGGTAAAAGGAGCAAGGAAATCAAAACAATATGTTGATTGGCACACACATAAGAGGCATTATTAATCCTGCACATCTTTGTTTATACATACAAATTAGATAATTACTATTAACTACACTTGATTTTGAAAAGCTAGTTCCTGGCCTTCACATTCTAATCAGTCCAACATTTTAGGCTTTGTCAGCAGATCTAATCGACCCCATCCTTAATGGTTCTTGAACTTCATTCAATAGGACCCCCCCATCCTTAATCGTTGAGAGTAAGTGATGCTGATGCCCATCTTTAATCGTTGCAATTGCTATCAGTGGAAGTAGAAAAAACAAATATATGGTTAGGTGGGCTTTGGATAAGTTTGTTCTTGAGGGAAGGACTATATCCAAGCTATTACATGTCTGTTCAAGGATAACTTCAGTCCCTACACCAAGTAAGTGATGCTGATGCCCTTTCAAAATAATTCTTCAATATCTATAAGAAATTATAGACTTGTTTGACAAATGTAGACAATGAACAGGCTTGAGCCCCTACACCATGTGAGGTCTTCACAAAAGTCTTAGACTTGTTTCAGAAAGGTACAAATCATAAGAGAATAAGAAAGCATAGGAACAAGAGAAAATTTATTTGGAGAAGTCAGGTTCAAGCCTATGTTATACTTGAAAGCATGTTCTTTGTAGAGCTATTATCCTTTGACGAATTATCTTTACGGATAAAAAAAAAAAGTTTGCGTTACACAACAAAATTTTAGCGTGCAAATGTGAAAACCAATTCTTGTCACCTCGATTTCATTTGAGCGAGCTAATGTTCGGAAAACCAATTAAACACAGGCTTACTTTGTGCTGGGCAAAAATTTTGCTGTACAAAATAAGCTTTGTTACTGAACACTTAAGTAAAAAAAGGACACGGCTAACAAATTCCTACATAATACTATAAGCTCAATACATAAAAGAAGTATTAAGTAATGCTCATACGGATGTACTGTATCACTTTATAAGTTTATCATCAGATTGTTTTTCGGTAGGAACAAATTTTCTTCTTGATTGGCTGTGAATTGCTACCTATTGATATACCTCAGCTTTTCATTTTGATAATTCAATTTTACTTGTTAAAAAAGATAAGACCGGCTTCCTTTTGTTATACTATAGTGTTCTAAGTTTTGAAAATTATTAAAATTAGAAAATGGATGGATAGGAAACGCTGCCGCCCCACTTTCCACACATTCCCTTGCTGCCAGTCACTTCTTGCAGACCCCCCAGATGCTGCCAGCCACCTGAAGCCCTCCTCTTTGATTGCAGGCAGCGTTTCCTTTCCTTTTCCCTGTAACCACAGCCCCAATTGCTTCCTCAATAGCCACAGTCCTCCACTAGTCCCCTTGAACCTGCAGCCCTACTGTAACCCCTATACAGTCTGTCCCCTTATCCTACAGCTACTGCAGCCCCAATACACTCTATTCCCTTACCCTTCAGCCACCCCAGCCCCTATCCCTTGCTCTCCCAGCACACTGATCCTCTTTTCATAGCCTGTACCAGCCCTATTCCCCTTGTACTAATTTGTCCTAGCCTTCTACTATAAATAAGACAGCACTTGAAAAGATCAAGTGGAGAGATGCCATGGAGAATGAAATTGCTTTGATTTAAATCATGAATTCCGATGTCTGTATGTATCTTTTATGGCGAATCCATTGAAGAATACTAATGTGTTTGGTGTTTGTGGATGTGGATGATTGGGTTTACTTTTATGGTATTTCTTTGGATTGAAGCATAGGGCTCTAATTGAATTTTCGATGTTTGTGGATGATTCTATTGTTTGGTTAGATTTCCTTGAAATTCATGGGAGGTCTACAGTTTTATGGGGGTTTCTTTATATTTTATTGGATGAAATGCTTAGAACATATGAAAATAGAGCCAAGTAGGAATTAATGTTTGCTGAAGTATTTGAAACTTGAAAGCAAGAACTGATAAAATCTGCTTCCTATCTTCAATCACAATAGTCTTGAATTTTTTTGTATTCAATATCAAATAAGTCAGTCTTACACTACAAGAACAAGTACAATTCCATCATTAACATGGGCAGAAAATAACTCTAGATAAAACTATGATGGAGTTTGACTGTCTTATAGTTTCAGAGTTTTGAACATCAATAACAATCTCACTTTCCTCCAAAGACTCATCAAATGCCTTCCCAATTTGTTAATAGATGCCTTGAGAGATTAGGAAGAAGAAAGGAATCACTTAGTTTTCTGTAAATCGTATCATTTATCTGTACAACAACAATTTCTAAAACAGAATCTCATATTACTAAACCTCCCAAAACCTACATGTAGTTTTGGTACAAAAATTTTTCAGTAAAAGTCCTCATTTTTTTCTTTGAATTGATATTACTCACTTTTGGAAGATTGCTTTAATTTGTACCGGACTTCGGCAATCATCACAGGGATTATATTTTGTCTTGTATAGTTTCGTTTAAAACCTTAAGATTCCCAATTTGAAGTGTTAATTATATGCCCATTTAATCTTACTTTGAAGTGTTCAATCTCCCTCCCAGCACACACAAAACAGATAGAGAGAGAGAGAGAGAGCAATAAATAATCTTACTTTGTCCGAGGGACGGAGGGAAGCAATAATTAATCTTACTTTGTGTCCGACAAATAAGCCAAATCTGAACTTTTCATTGATTTTCTTTTGTGTGCAATTTATTTTATTTAAGAAAGCATTCATGTGTATATGTCTTACAAATTACAATAACTATCAGAAAAAAAATTCGTTACTCATGTTATTAGTCATTGTTATTTTATGATTGCTTCTCTTTCTACTTCAATATGTTAATTTTTTCTGATCCTATCTTCAGGTGGCTCTTGTACTTTTTTTTCCCTAATTGAAACTTCTACTTTATTCATTGTAATACACTGCTTTCAATAATGCTTCTATTTTTTATTATGGAATATTTTCCTCTAGGAGCATTATTTTTTTACTGGTTAAGTAATTGTATTGAGAGAGAGAAAAAAGGGTGAGCCTTGCATACAAAATAGAAAGCTGGCCAAGGGATGGTGTCATGGTGCAGCCAAAGCTGCCCGAAAAGATCACGACTGAAACCAAGATACCTAGTTACAACAAAATTTGACAATTATTGGATCATTGAAGTCCTTGATCATGAAGGCAAAATATAGAGTGACAGATTCAGATATCTCTTAAAAAAAATTCTGATTTTCCTTTTCTTCCAATTGCACCTAGAAATAGAAATTGACAACATCCTCCACAATGTGTTGATAGGGTAACTGAACTCTCTATGTGGCCGGCCTTTTGAAGAAATGACATCCTCCACCTCAATTGAAACCAATTTCCACACTTAGGTTGTATTAAAATACATGCGTTAGAAGAAACGACATCGAAAACCGAGATCCGGTTAGGATTTGGTGTGTTGTGCAGTTAGTGATAAGTTTGCATGCATGTTAGTGATTGAACTTTCTTTGCATATTAATTATGAAATCTGTAAATTTTATCATTTCAATATTCTAATAAATAATTTCATTTAATTGTGTTGTAGGAGGGAGCAGGAGCACACACTTGTCGAGTTTTAGAGGTGCGGGAGGGAACCAGCGAGATAAAGATAGTTAGATTTACGATTTATTGACACTTTTTTTATGGACATGTGTATTGTATTATTACATTATGATGGGCACCTGTGATTGAATGTATTTATTTTATACTGATTTTCATGTAAAAAATTTCTTGTTATATATAATGTCATTATGGACAAGACTTTGTTTATTTTATATTGTTGATAGGTACAACACAGGTAAAAGAAATATTTATATTGTTGACAGGTACAAAACAGGTAAAAAAATATTTATATTATTGACAGGTACAAAACAGGTTAAAAAAAATTGAAAAAAATATTTTCATTTTTTTTTATGCCATGACTATTTGCGGCATTTGGGAAATGCCATAATTGATATTGGTGACTATAACGGCGTTTATGAAACGCCATTAAATGTTTCGTCTATGACGGCGTTTCTACAAATGCCGCCAAAGATTTGGTCTATGACGCCATTTATATAAACGCCGTCAAAGGTAAGTCTATAACGGCATTTATATAAATGCCGTCAAAGGTGAGTCTATGACGGCATTTATATAAACGCCGTGAAAGGTGAGTCTATTGCGGCATTTCTCAAAACGCCGTCATAGAGTGACATATAACGGCGTTTTTAAAGTGCCGTCAAGATAAATGCCGCCTTTACCTTCCCTGACACGAGCAATAATAGCGTTTGGTTTGAAACGCCGTTATTGACTATAACGGCGTTTTTGGGGTTTTTCACGACGATTTAAAAACACCGTTAAAAGTTTGAAATTTTGTAGTGATCCTTTTTCAAAAATTAGGTCTTAAATGGGGAAAAATCCCGATCTAACCTATGACTTGAGTTGAGCCTAAGATTTAGAAACGAGCCCTTGGATTGGGCTTGAATTACGCACCTTGGATAGAAAGTAGGGTAGGGCGGGGTTGGGTTGGGTTGGGTTGAATGGGGCCATGAAGAAATTTGTTTGCTCTTAGGATTAGGCTGCCCCTAACCTGACCCAATCTGCAGGAGTTGCACCCCTACACCATAAGGGAAATTCTACCAATCCATTAAAAAAATTCTACCTCATCCTCAAGAAGGGCACTTGCTAGGGAAAAAAGAGGGGAACACATTTTATAAATAAACTAGTGGACGATATGTGGGATGCACGTGAGAGAGAAGGGAAGGGGAGAGAGACCGGGAAGAGGGACCCAAATTTTGGGAAAAAAAGGAATATTTGGGTATAGAAACTCGAGGGATATTTTGGATAAAAAAAATTGCTAGGACACGTTGGTTATAGAAATATGATGTAAGGACATTTTGAGAATCAAAAAGCTTTAGGGGCATTTTGGGTATAGCAAAGAAAAGGGGCGGGTGGGGCCTTGACGAGATGTTCTTCTTTCGAAGCATTTTTCCCAGAGAGCTAAGAGTCTGGTTATGTCATTGAGGTCACCATGTGTCCCTCTTAACACTCCTTAATTGTGGTTGAGATTCACCCACCCTTAGGGTTCACCCACCCTTAGGGTTCACCCACGTATCTTGATTTTTAGAAGAAGAAAAAAATATGAATTTTTTTTTTAACCCTAGGAGTCAGTGAATTTTAATTAGGGTAATTTTTTCTAAAACCATAGATAAGTGGGTGAACCCTAAGGGTGGTGAATTTTAACCACAATTAGAGTTCGATTACGCCCTGGAGGTTGTCATGTGTCTCTTTTGACACCCCTTAATATTTTAGGAAAAAATATTAATTTTTTTAAATCATGATTAAAATTTACTAACTCCTAGGGTTAAATTTTTTTTTCACATATATATATATATATATAACCAAGGATAAGTGAGTGAACCCTAGGGGTGGATGAATCTTAACCACAATTAAGTAGTGTTAACCGAACTCATTAGAGTCCGGTTATAACAGTAGAGAATTTCAAGTCTAATAGATAGATGAGTGAGGGATAGTATGAAAAATAAGCTAACATTCAATTATGTGTTTGTCTTATATAGTGATTATGATCAAGGTAGTTCAGGAATTATGAAAAAAAAAATATCTATGCTTTTAAGGGTGGTATTCTCATTTTATATATGTGAAGAAAGAAGAAAAATATATAAGATAAGAGATAATATAAGAAGAGATGAGAGAAAATAGTAGTTTTGGAATTACAAAAGATTCAATCAATGTTTTGAACATGGCTCATCCTCTTTATATATATATATATATATATATATATATATATATATATATATAGATACATACTAGCAGAGACCCGTGCGATGCACGGTAATAATTAAATATATCTAAAATTAAATAATGTTATTTATTTATTTAAATTTTAAGTAATAAATTTTAAGAATATTTCATAAATTTTGTTTTTAATAGTATTAGTTTATATTATTTGATATACATTATTATTTGTATTAATTTATAATAATAATTTTTTATTATTTTAATAACATTTATAGAAAAATCATAAGTTTCTTAGTATTAAATTTAAATTAATATACTCAAGAGTTGGAGATAAGAGAGAACTCTACAATATTGTAGAGATAGATAGGCCTTTAGGATGAGATAGTGGGTCCCAAACATGTAAGAGTTGGAGATAAGAGAGAAGTCTACAATAGTGGAGATAGAGAGGGCTCTGGGATGAAATAGGGGGTCCCAAATTTGAACGGTGAAGATTAAAGAGAAAAGCTACATGTCATCTCTAAAATAGAATAAATGAGATTCGAGTGATTCAAGTTTAGTGAGCAAAGAGAAAAATCTTATTTTTTTATAGGGTAAATTACACTCACCTCTCCTGAGGTTTGGTGAAATTTCAGAAACCTCCTCTCTAGTTTATGAAATTACACTGCCCTCCCCTGTTATACTCTTAATATTAACATTGTTAACTAAAATTATATTTTTCCCATTTTACCCCTATTACTTGATTGAGGAAACACGTCTTTACCGTTTGAAAGCTCAACCAAAGAAAAACATAAACTCCCAAGCTGCCACGTGTCCCTTTTAACACTCATTAACTATGATTAAGATTCATTCACTCCTAAGGTTTATCCATCTAACCTTCGTTTTAGAGAAAAAATAACCTTAGGTTGGTTATGCTTAACTTTAATTAAAGAGAGCTCTACAAGCCGTCACGTGTCCCTTTTAACACCCACTAACTATAGTTAAGATTCACTCATCCCTAGGATTCATTAATCTAATCTTGGCTTTAAGAAAATAAAATAAAAAATATTAATCTTAGGTTAATTATATTTATCCATAGTTAAAAAATCTTTATAAACCGTCACATGTCCCTTTTTACACTCACTAACTATGGTTAAGATTCATTCACCCCTAGGGTTCATCCATCAAACCTTGGTTTAGAAAAAAAAAAAAGACCTTAGGTTGCTTATGCTTAACCACAATTAAAGGGAGCTCTACAAGCCGCCACATGTCCCCTTTAACGCCCACTAATTGTGGTTAAAATTCACTCACCCCTAGGATTCATCCATCTAACATTGATTTTTTAAAAAAAAAAACTTAGGTTAATTATGCTTAACCACAATTAAAGGGAGCTCTACAAGCTGTCATGTGTCCCCTTTTACACCCACCCACTAATTGTGGTTAGGATTCATTCACCCATAGGATTCATCCATCTAACATTGATTTTTAGAAAAAAAAAACCTTAGGTTGATTGCTTAACCACAATGAAAGGGGGCTTTACAAGCCACCACGTGTCCCCTTACACTCACTAATTGTGGTTAAGATTCACTCACCCGTAGGATTAATCTATCTAAACTTGCTTTTAAGAAAAGAATAAAAATATTAACCTTAGGTTAATTATGTTTAACCTTGGTTACGAAACCAATTACATTTATTTTATTTTATTAGCTAACATTGTATTTAAAAAGGGTAATTTTAGACATTTTAAAATGGTTAATAGATGATATCATCAAAGTTCATCCATAAAGTAATGGTAAACTTAAGGGAATGAAGTATTTGTTATAGACAACCAAAGTTGAGGGGAGGGTAGTGTTATTTTAAAAACTAAAGGAGAGGTCTGTGAAATTTCACCAAACCTCCGGGGGAGGTGAGTGTAATTTACCATTTTTTATATTATAGTAATAGATAGGCCGCAGCCCCTCATCCTCAAGAGGGGAACGCTGAGGTGGGAATCGGGCTGACTTCGGGTTTCAATGTCTTTATAAATGTGTCAGCCTATTTCATGCCCAATCCCAACCGATTGCCACCCAAATCACTAAAATTCAATTGCTTGACACAAATGATTTAGATGAGAGGAAAAAATTTATATTTAAATTTTCTGTCTTTTTTTCCTCATCCAATCCATCTGTACCACATATTCAATTGAATTCTCGTCAATTCAATTGCTGGCTATGATCCTGTCTCATTTGCCACCCAAGGCCATCCTAACTCTTCTTGCTTTCTTTTTTTTCGTTTTTTTTCTTCATTCTGTTAAGACACCATCCTAACTAGAGGGAGGTAAATGTCAAATCATCCAACTTACTTGGGGGCTGTATTAGTGGCATCCACTGCTCCCACCGTAATAAAGTCATGGTTCCAATCTAATGTTGGCCTGCGAAAGAGCAAACTTCACGTGGTACCAACCAACATACCTACAACGAATAGACCTCTCTACAACCCCACATTGTATCCTCCGAATCATCATGTTGTTGCCCTAATTTTATTAATGTTTCTTCCAATACAAACAAATAAATAAGAAGTGGGTGGTAACTGCTTGAGTCGGGTTAGAAATGACCCGTATGGGTAGGGGTGGAGCCAAAATTTTCTAGTATTGGGGGCACCAATGGTTGTTTGAAAATAGTAGTAATTGTTAATGGATTTTATGGAGGAAGATTAGGTGGGTATAAAATATTCTAGTTTTAGGGGGATGGGGGTTCAGGACGTAACCCCTAAAAATAAATTGATGAATAAGTTCTTGAGCCATTTTGTCAATACATTTTGTATATATCTTATAAGTATTATTTCTCATTGTTTATGGGACAACTGTCTTATTGCTTCCTGGCTATGCCCAGTTAAATAGTTAAATGAAATTGTATAGAAGATATATTTTGTTTTCAAAAATTCAAAAGATAGATGCCCCTTGCCCCATGGGTATGCCATATTAAATAATGAGAAATATTTAACTTACTGTCACATTTGACAATGTAGTCAAATGTGCGGTCTTCATTGGCCCATGCCTTCATTTTTAACACCCCTTAACTGTGGTTAAGATTCATTCACTCCTAGGGTTAAACAATCTAACTTTAGTTTAAAAACAATAACCTTAAGTTTTGAAAGCTTAACTATGGTTAAAGGGGTGTTAAAAGAAACATGTAGACACGACATTTGACTACATAGTCAAATGCATGATGGGTTAATCACTGCCCTTAAATAATATAGTATAATTTTTAAGGGGATAATTGCCAATTTTTCTCATAATTATGCCCAATTAAATATTTAAACAACTTAACATATAAATTACGAGTTCAAATAGTGTCAAATTGCAATTGAACTCAAAACAGTTCAATCACACTCACATAGCCCCCTTTTAACTCTAGTTAAAAAAATTTAACCTTTAAAGTTAATTTTTTTTTCTAAAAACAAATGTTAGATTATTGAACCCTAAGGATTAGTGAATCTTAATTATAGAATGGAGGTTAAGATGGACATGTGTTGACTTGTGGGTGTGATTGAACTCGGGAAGAGTACAATGGTGGTACAGCATATGATCCCAACTCAAAAAATTTATCCAAAGTTCATGGGCACCCGCCCCATTCCCATAGCAATAAAAAAAAAACAACTAATCTTTCAAAAGTTGAGTGGGGCACATGCCCCCACCTAGCTCCGCCCCTGTGTATGGGCATACCCTGCCATGCACCCAAACCCAACTCATTAAGGAACCCTCAACCCTGACTCGGCCTCCTAACCCTGTAATAAATTAGCTACACGCTTAATTATGCTAACTTTAATGTAACGGTTAGTGGTTAGTGGTTAGTGGCTAGCTTAGGGATTGGAGCTGTTGCAACTCATCGCCCGGGGAATAGATCCCAAGAATTCTGATCACTTGAGATAGGCCATACCCGACCATTAGAGCAATAGACGGGTGTCTAAGAAGTAAGAAGTAAGAAGTAAGAAGTAAGAACCATTTGTTTAGGAAAATTATCACCTCCTCCTCAGTTGATGAGGCGAAGAGGGCGTTTCGGCTCCCCTTTTCTTACCATGTGTCTCCCTTAATTTTTTTTTTTTAATTATGGTTAAGATTCACTAACCCTTAGGGTTAAAGCATCAAATTGTTTTTACCATAATGGTTAAAACTTTTTAACCATAGTTCAAAGCAATTAAAGGAACTTTGTGAGGGGTGAGGAGCAGACTATTGCTCCTTTGTTTATATCAGAAATGCTAGTTTTCCTAGTCCCAAGGTGATGGCAACAAGTGTCAGTCCATCTCCCTCTTATAGGTAGCAATACCACGTATTGCACCCACATTTTTTAATTTTTTAATTTTTCTAATTTTCTTTTATTAAAATAATCAGGTAATTTAAATATTATTTGAATCTAAATATTTTTTTTTATCAAAGTCGAATAAGAAAACTCTATTTCACCATCCATTGAATATTTAATCGAATATTCAAATAGTCATATATGTAATTAGATATGAATTCGAATATACCATTATTCACTTCGAATTCACTCAATTTATAACTCTACTATCATGCCACTCTCATGAGAAATGACACACCATGTCATTCGAGAGAGGGACACACCATGCCATCTAAGCTATAGAGGACATGTGCAATAGTAATTGACATAATTGAAGCAAGGAGGAGCTAGGTTAGTAGTAAATGTGCCAAGCAAGAGCGGAGCTAGGAGCAGCTGCCCTGGACTTTTGGGAAAAAAAACTATATTATTTAATTATTTAAAATGGCATAACCATGAATGAGGTAAAAGGTAAACTTTTGATGAAATAATATTTTATACTATGATAATTATTTAATAGTACATAATCATGGAAAAGGAGGCTGCTGCCCCCTAAACAAGGATAAACAATACTTGTAGAACATGTATGAAACATACAAATAGGATGATGTGGCTCTCAACCTCCCCCCCTCCCCCCCAAAAAAAAATAAATAAATCAAGGGTTGGAATCCCCCAACCCTATACCCAGAATATTTCATACCCGTCTAATCATCCTCCATAAATCTATCAACAATTACTAGCATTTTCAATCTATCATCACTTGCCCCTTACAAGAAAATTAATCCTGGAGTCAGGATTCTCTATGAGATTGGAGAAAAGACTTGAACTTTATATAAATGAACCTGCCACCCAACTCATGATTTAAATGGATAAAAATTTATATATACATAATAATTATAAATTATAATAATATTTAAATTCTAATAAATATATTACTTATATAATTATACGTGGTTATTATTATAATTAAATTATAATTCTAAACTTATATTTAATATTTGCTAAACATCTTATGTAAATAAGTATAAACGTTTATTATTAAATTAAGTATTATGACCTTTTTGTTATTGGAGCCAAATTTGAACCCAATCCAATTCATAAAAATGTTGTGAAAACAAAGCGCCCAACTCATTCCATGGGTTCAATCCTGAACTTTAAAACTTTATACAGTTTGACGGGTGGGTCAAGTTGGTTAAGATTGAGTAAATATGCCTTCAACCTATGCCCAATTCATTTATAAATATATTAAATAGAAAAATATAATTCGATTCAAGAAGCATATCTTCAAACTGAACCCATCATCTAACCCATGAATTAAATTATTAATAGTTATATTTTTATAGTACGCTTTAGAAGAAACAACATCGAAATCCAAGCCCTAGTTAGGATTTGGTGCGCATTTGTAGATTTAGCCCTAACTATACTTGAAAACTATGGATTTCGAGCCTACTATGATGTTATGTTGATCTTAACATGTCTTAAATGCTCTAAAGATTTCCTAATCTATCATGATGCCTCTATGTCTCATATATGTATGAATAACGATTTATAAGTTGCTAGGATGCTCACAAGCACTATAAACACTCTGTGTCTTGTATGACCGAGGTTTTTGCATAAGCATGATGTTTCAAAGGTTCATAAGAAGAATTTTTAAGAAAAACCTCATAAGAAAACTCATAAGATCATAAGCATTTGATAAGACCAAACAATGGGTTGGTAAAGTCCAAGATCAGTTACAATTTTCTCTAAGGATCATAAGTATAAGATCGGTTACGAATGCTCATAAAGATCAAATCCAAGATCGGTTCACAAGTCTCTAAGGATCTTAAGCCTCGCAAGACTCTCATAAAAACTCATAAGTTTAAGATCGGTTCATAAGCTCATAAGGATCAAGTTGAAGATCATTTCATAAGTCTCTACGGATCATACGTTCATAAGACTCATAAGGCTCATAAGAACTCATACTTTTGAGATAACCTAAGTGTGAGAATTGGTTTCGAGAGAATCCGGGCTCGTTTGCCCGATTTAGACACCGAGAAGCTGATAAGCGAGTTAAAAGTTATGGTCGAAACACCAAAGCAGGAAAAACAGACCTAGTCAGAGTACCATTTCGGCAACGAAATTAGTCCGGGGCCGAATTTCGGCGACAAAATTGGCCCAAAAACGGCAAAAAAGGACCTAGGACTGGGTAATCGACCTTGGGGATATTTTCTAAGGGTTTTTAAGGGTTTTGTAAACCCTTAACCTATAAATAGGACTCCAAATTCATGCCTTAGGGTAAAATCTTGAAAGTGGGTGTTCTGGGACCTGATTCATAAAGTATTTATACTTGTACTATAGGAATTCTCTAGATTTGTTTGACATTGGCATGCTTCATTTTAGAGTATGAGCTTTAATTTCAGTAAAATATAAGCACACTATGCACGGTGATTCAGGAAAAAAAAATGGTAAATGATCAAAACGTTCATGGTCTAGGTCTTGTTTCACAAAATAACTATATATATATATATATATATTCATTCCTAAATCAAGTAAATAATATAACCGGGTGGTTCTTAGATCTATACCCAGTCCAATTATAAATAGAATGTGAAAACCAAACTCAAACCTATCTCCAAAACATCATCCCTAATATGTGAAAAGAAGAATGGATTTCCATGAGATTAAAAATTGTCACCCTTGATATCAAATACTGTTGCTACGCTTACGTAGACCAATTTATCAATCCATACTAATTTTAATTTATTTATACATAATTTTTATTCATTTAAACAATTAAATTATATTTTCTGGATGGAGTTCAAATTCTATATATGTAATCAATAGTAGTGCATCCAAATGGCACTATTAGTAGGTGTGTTGCCGAGCCAAGGGATGGTCAAGGAGCTCGAAAATCAAGCTTGAGCTTGGCTTATTTATTAAATAAACAAACTTGAGCTTTAACACACGCAGGGGGCAGAGCTAGGAATTTTTCCTTGGAGGGCCAAAATACATGTATAAAAAAACTAATGAATTTGAAGGTATGGAGCTTGGGGGTTCTGGGCTGTAGCCCTCGAGAATTTTTTTTCTTTTTGGATACTTATTTTTTTGAGAATTTTTTTCCAAATTATGCCCTTGAGGTCGCCATATGTTCCTTTTGACACACCTCTTATTATGTAAAATACATTATATATTATTAATCTTTATTAGTATATAATAAATATACTTAATTTTAGAATTGAAATGAAGTATATTTAAATATTTTAGTAGGTTAATTTATATATAAAATCGAGCCGAGTTTTCAAAGAGCTGAGTAGGGGTGTGTTCAAGCTTGGCCTGTTAACTAAACAAGCTCGAAAATCAAGCTTGAGCTTGGCTTGTTTACCAAATAAATGAACACGCTCGAACTTTTAACGAGCTGAGCTTGAGCTGTTTGCGAGAACCTTTGTTTGATAACCATCCTTAACTATGAGCTCGAGCTTTTTGCGAGCACCTTTGTTTGATAACCATTCCTAACTTTGAGAATTAAATGTTAATTTCATACAAAAATTATGACCCCAAAAACGCCCTTCTCTTTTTAGTTGACTTGTATATAGAATTCAAGCTCAATATTCTAAAGTTGAACAATACTTTTTAAAGGAAAAAAGTGAAAATAAGATGAGTTTGGGTTTTATAAAAAAAAAAGTATAAAGTTGAACAATACTTTTTAAAGGAAAAAAGTGAAAATAAGATGAGTTTGGGTTTTATAAAAAAAAAGTAGTCGTGCATGTATAGAATATTGTTTTGTAAAAAACGGTTAAGTGGACCTCTTTGCCGAAAGAGCCATTTTATCAACGATGATTTCTAACTAGGGATCTTCTCCAGTTGGTGCCGGAGAGGAGACCGCCAACATCTAATCGGAAAAGTGTCAAACTAGGGATGTATTCGAGCCGATCTTGGCGCCCAAGTTTGAGTTTGGCTTGTGCTTGATTCGAACTCGAATGTTTAGGCTCAAGCTTCGGTTGGACAAGCTTGATCAAGCTCGAGCTCGGTTCGAGCTCGGGATGGCTCAAGCTTGATTCACAAAATTATTTTATTCAATTTTACATAATTTTAATAAAAGTATTTATTTATAAATACAAGAAATTACATAAAATTAATGCATTCATATACAAAAATAAGAATTAGGAGTAGTCCTTCGATCCAAAGGGTTAGATTAGAGTTTCTGTTTTTAATTTTCTTAAATTTTTTTGTCATTATTATCTCTTAAAGTTATTTATTATACATAAAAAATTATTACAATTTATAATAAAGAAAAAACATAAAATATTATTTTTGTACTACTAATATAACATTATTAATATATATTTCGAGCTGAATTGAACTCAAGCTGAACTGAGTCTTAAACAAGCCGAGTCAAATCAAATAGGCGGGGTTTGGCTTGACCTTGACTTGTTTAAACATCCGAGCTCAAATAAAAACTTGGCTTGATTCATTAGAGCAAACCAGCCGAGCCGTCGAGTTAGTTTGGCTTGAGTGCAGCCCCATGTTAAATGCCCCCTTAGGTCTAACTAATGCATCGAGTTATGCACACATATTGCAAGCGTGCAAAGTGTGTGTTCCTGGTCTCCTCATCAGCACCAACGGGAGAAGATCCTAAATCTTTTGATATAATAAGATTGAAACCCTATCCAATCAACCTGACCCGTGGGTCAGACCAACCATTACAAAGGTTATAATCGGGCGGGTCGGAATCTGCTATTGCTATTCGCTACACCTGACTAGACCCGACCTTGACCTTGACCTTGACCTGAACAGTAGTCCGCCTAATTAATGAAAAAGTAAAACGCTTTTTTGACCTACAGTAGCTCCGGTTCAATAGATAACCGGAGCTATCCAAAATGTCTGTAATAGACAGAAAAGCCCTCTATTCATTTTGGGGAGCTCCGGTTTTGTCTTGAACCGGAGCTCCTGTTAATATTTAAAACTCTTTGTAACAGCCATTTCCCAGAGCAGAACTCAATAACAGCAAAACGGTCTCATCTTCCCACCTTCAGTTTCAAGTTTTCAAACTCCTTCCCTTTAAACGTTTTCTCAAAAAAAAATTACCATAAAAACCAATCTCTCTCTCATTCTATCTTCCTCTCTGATCTTCCATGGCTGGTCTCTACACATCTCTCAGACATTCTCCTTCTTCTTCTCACCATAGCTTCACCTCTAGGCTTCTCTTTCTGCTCCTACTTCTTCCATTAACACTCGCAGTCTTCGCTTTTGTTCTTCAATGGCGAGGCGGTCTCAACGACCCAACCACGCTTTGGTCACTGGATAATAAGAAATTCCCTGGTATGGGAAGCTCTCCTCCCAAGAACCTTGCTCGTTCGTCAAACTCCGATTGCAGCCAGATTTTGGGTCGGAGTTCTTCGCCTTCGTTTCCTTACTTTCGTGATTGGAAGTTCAACTATGATTCTGATCTGAAACCCAAGGTGAGGTTTTAACTGAAAATTTGATGGGGTTTGGTTTATGGGTTTTCGTTACTCATCCGATTCTTTGCGTTTATGGGGTTCTTTTGGATTGATTTTTGTTGGGTAATAATAGATTTGGTGATTTGTGTTCAGTTACATTCATATACGTTTCATCTCGTCTTTATTTATAATCAATTTAATCAGTTATTTCTGAATTTAGTTTCATTTTTAATTTTCTTTTCTTCTTTTCCTCAATAAAAGTAAAAGGTGCTTGATTTAAAAAAAATTTAGGAATTGCATTTTTTTTTTAATATTGTATTTTTACTGGGTTGATCTTCATGGGCATTGAGCCAGATTCTTGGATGTGTATTTTGGGATTTGGGTTCTGTTGGAAATGCTTGGTTATGTAGTTCTGTTGTTTTCCCTACAATTTTTGATATAGTTGGTATTAGAGTATAGAAGAGCATTGTAATAAGGTGAATGAGATTCACTACATCATTCAAGTGTATCTCATCACAAATATTAGATTAGCATCAATCAAGGTAGAATAGGTTTGATTAATTGGAAACTTATGTGTGGAAAAATGTAGTTGGTTGAAAATAACACCAGAAGATGACGTGTAAGAAGTTCATTTTATATTTGGGTATTGCATATTGTGTCAGATTCATGTTTTGGTCTGAGGTGAGAACTTTCGCCTGGAATGGATGGGTTTAGGGATAGTGCTCTGCTTAATTACTTAATTTACTCTATAATCACAGAATGCTGACTTGACTTTGAAAATATGTTTTTCATTAAGAAGTGCTAGGTGATGATTTATATATTCTTTAACTAAACTGTATTTTAATCCTGTTATTTACTCTAATATTTCCATAATGCTGCCTCATCAGAAGGTGCATTTGATTGAAAAAAAAATGGTAGATGATTTTTAGAAATCATATATCACTTTATTTCTTAGCATTTGTAGCGAGTCAATGTCAGTTTTGGGACAGTTGTATTGCAGACGGGGGAGTTTTTGGATTGGAATACTTTTTTTAATGCTGTGTTCATGAATTGGATGACCTATTTAGTTTTTATGGTCAGAAATGCTGTATTCGTATTCTTATTTTGATATAAAATCCATTACATTGTCCCTTTACTCATTTGTTTTTTGTAGAGTAGCATACATTGCTAATTTCTCTATTGTATTTTTAAAGATACATGTGATATTATAGATTTTAGTTGCAGTCTTGTTTTTTCTGTCCATACACAAATAAAAAACATTTAGATGATGGTTGGGATTCCTATGTATGTTCATGCGAATCATAGAGCATTGTATGTGGTATATGTATATGACGATGATACTACCTTGTTGTGCAATTGTGGTGCTAAATATGTAGATATGCATTACGACAAGCACTTCGGCTGGTTTGGAGCAGATTCTTCCTTGGATCTTTTATCATAAGGTTATCGGGGTTACAACTTTTTTCCTATTTGTGGAAGGGAAGGCTGCATCTCCTACTGTATCTAAAATCTTGGAATCCATTCCTGTGAGTTTGTATTCCTTTATCCCCATTTTCTTTCCTCAGTCAAGAGTTTGCTGTATATGGTTGTTTTACTTTCTTTGGTTTTGAGTTTTGATGATCTGGAATTTCTGTGCTTATGGGTTCTACATTTATTTCTCAGGGAGTGAAAGTAATATACCGAACTAGAGAGCTAGAGGAGCAACAGGCTAAAAGGTCAGTTAAGTCTGCCATTTTGATGGTTGGAACGTATTTGTTTAATTTTGGAGCTAAGCTGAGAATATTGTCTTTTGAAGTTCCTTTGCAATAATTCAGTTTTGTTAACAGTATAGTAGTGATACCTTTGTAGAAGAAGAAATGACTAGACTCATGTGGATGCAAAGGTGAAAATCTTATTTTTGTCAGTGTATATATATAAGTAGTGATAACTTTGTAGGAGGGAGAGAACAAGAGGAGAAAGAGAGCACGAGGACCAGTTTTCGGTTTTAACGAACACTGGTTTCTTCTCAAAACAGTACCTTGTTTTGGGTTTCCTGTCTTGAACGTTGGATTAAAAACCTTATAAGATCTGATGGCTTATGGGCATGCACTTACAAGGGGTTCCTATCAATGGTGCTGATAGGAACTTTACTCTCTCTCTCTCTCTCTCTCTCTATTTATATATATATATGTCAGAGGAGAAAAAATGAAGAGGTTTGGTTCAGAAGTGAGCAACCCAAACAAGATGGAAACAAAATAACAGATATCCCAGGTACAAGCTAGGCTCTACTCTTATAACAACCTCCTTCTTAATGGAACAGCAGTCACAAACAACTTTATCCAGAAACAATTTCATAAAAAAACTTCAAGTTTCTCTCCTCCCAAATTGAGCAACAAACGCCCCCCATTAACAAGGTTCAACACTACACAGGCTCCCACATCCAACTCAGGCGTGACCAACTGGGTAAGAAGTCCCAAAAGGTAGAAGGAAGACTTGATACACCCCGGTCGGTAGATAAAGTGACCCCAAATCCCTCTTACATAAGGACAATGCAAGATCAGATGATCCACTGGTTCCTCTGCCAGAGGCCCGAGAAACAGTGGTTATCCAAAGTCCAAACAGCAAAGATGGAAATATAAATAGGCTTCTAGTCCAGATAGACATTTTTTCCCCAGAAGGATTATAAGTCAAATGATGTTATTAGTGAAGCAAACAGTTGGTTTACTCCACAATTGTTTTGGAAGATCAAAAGCAGAAGAGCACCGTGGAACCTATAAACATATTCTTCAGTCCTCAAGGGAATCAAGCCATTGTAAATAGGCGTAGGATAACAATTAAGGAGCTTCTGGAGCAGAGATCAGTAGTCAGGATATAAAACAATTGGGCTGGCACAGAGTTATTCGTTAGAGGTGGAAGAGTCTCCACCCTGGACATTGTTTATCCCCATTGATGAGATTTTGATCTATCTTCCCTCCCTATTTTGGATTTTGTATTTTCCGAATGCATAAAGGGATCACTATGGTGGTGGGTAGATTAGCTATTAATGGTATCCATTTTGTCGCTTTTACCACGCGGCCTTGCTTGCCCATCTTTTCTTTGTGCCAGAATCTAGCTCTGTTCCTTATTGTTTATCTATGTTCTTCTCTACTGCATTTTTGGTTATATCAGCTTACTGTTATGGGAAACCTTTCCATGTTTTACTTAGTCTTCCAGAAGTTTAGATAAATGATGTTACACTCTCCATTTTCTGTAGGGGGGGAGGGGAAGAAGCTGGATCTAATTCCCAGCAGGAGATCTTTATTTCTTTGTTCTTTTCTTTCGCATTTTTCATCCAACTTTGACATAAATAACTTCTCACACTTATTTAGCATATTCTTATCATGAATTCTTGTGAATTTGCTAAGATGTTCTTTAATAAAAAATTATATATATTCTTCTGGTGATTTATAGCCGGATCTGGAACGAGCATTGGCTGTCAAGCTTCTTTTACAAACCATGCAATTATGAGCTATTTGTGAAGCAAACTCTCAATATGGAGATGGCTATTGTCATGGCAAGGGTACAAACGATTCTATTCTCAGTTATCACAATATGAAATTGTTATTCTTTACACTGTTAAACAAGTCTTGCTCATATTTGATCAATGTATTCACTCTTCTCTGTGTAAATATTAGGATGCTGGCATGGACTGGATCATCCATCTTGACACCGATGAGTTACTACATCCAGCAGGTGCTCGGGAGTACTCTTTGACGCAATTGCTGTTGGATGTTCCTGGGAATGTGGATATGGTTATTTTTCCAAATTATGTGAGTGAAACAACCTGGATCTGTTTTATCTGGAAAATATGATGACTTGTAATCCGTGTTTATTCAAAGATGGTTGATCACGCCAGTCTCTTCACCCTTCTTGTAATCTCTTTGTCTTCATTTTCATCAATAATATCGGAGATGAGTAATAAAATGATGCTGGAATTCTTATTGTGTCAGGAGAGTAGTGTTGAACGAGACGATATCAAGGAACCTTTCAGTGAGGTAAAATAGCTTACATGGTTTCCTTTTCCATGCTTTCTGTATAGTTTTAATAGATTCAGTTGCTAAAGTTTGAAGTTTGTAAGGGCTCTCTATTTTGACACCTTGTGAGTATTGTATATTATACATTTTTTTGTTCACCCATTCACATAGATCTTCATATCCACCATTCATGTTATAACTTATAAGTAAATGAACTGTTGAAACTGTAGACACATTATCAATTCAGTTTCTGGTATAGCAGCGAGGCTGTGTTGATCTCGCAACTACTTGACTAAAGAAGATAAAATTTCTGTACTAGCAGTGCTCAATATATGAACAGAAAAGTGCAGATTCTTCATACCCATGATGTTCTTATTGTAGCATTCTGTGAAGTTATTATTATGATGTAAATTTGTTGATGCACTCCTGAAGTAGGTTGCAAGAAATTTCCAATAAATCTCTTAAATTAGTAAATCCTACTTTTTTTTGACAATCAACGGTGTCATACTTGTCTTCATGATCAGTTGATGATTGTTATCAGGATCCTTCATATAAATTTTCCTTTGCAGAGAATGTTATATGAAAAACCGAAATGTTCAGTTTTTAATCAACCATTAGATCTAGGAGTCAGACTATTGCGTGAAATGGACATAGCTTTTAGGTAAGTGGCTGTGGAGGTTTGAGAGAGAGAGAGAGAGAGAGACCATTTGGCCAATCATGGGAAAGCATCAAAGTGGCACCCTAAGGAGGTGAGGAGACCTCACAAAGTATGCCTGTGGAAAACTGCTGTGAAGATTAAAGAGGAGTTCAACAAGGATATGCCAACAAGGTAGGCTCTGCTGAGGAGATTCAATTTTTCAAGGATTTGCAGTGTAATAAATAATAATCACCTACTTAAGCACCAGTTTGGTCATCTCTTTTCTTTGACCTCCGATAAACATTGAATGATAGCCTCCTATTTTGAATCTAAAATTGTAAGGTGGTGTGGTTACCTATATTGAGGAGTTTAAATGATTGGGAAATGGAGGATCTACTTAGGCTTTTGAGTTATTTTTATCCAAAAAATCCAGATTCTCTTGTTATTGATAGGCGGACTTAGTCTAGGGATAGTAAGGACTAGTTTAATGTGAGATCATTCTATTTGGCAATTGGGAATATGCTGGACTATCATTTTTCCATACAGGGTAATGTAGAACCCCGGTACTCCATCAAAGATAGCGTTCTTCTTATGAACATCATATCTGGACAAAATTCTCATTTTGGATCATTTAAAGAATTGGGTTTGGAGACTCGCCAACATGTGTTTCATGCGTACGACTGAGGAGGAGTCTTTGGATCGCCTGTTTATCCATTGCCCATTTCCTATCTCGCTTGAGAGTGTCATGGCTTTTCCCTTCCAGCTTGAAGCACTTAGTCTCATGTTGGTTCTTGAAAGATATGGACAACATTAAGACAGCAATTTAAAGGTTTCTCCAGGGAGCCACTTGTGTCTTGTTGGGGAGTGTGGATGGAGAGGAATAGAGGAGCCTTTGACAATCCTCACTCACAGTGGAGAAGACAATCCTGGACAATTCTGTTTTGTTATTATTCTCTTTGTGTTCGGTTGATAGAGGTTGGGATTAGCTAATTTCACCTCCCTTTTTTGTTCTTGGGTAGTAATAGCTTTCTTTCTCTTATCTCTTATGTATTTTCATTTTTCCCACTTATCAGTGAACCTTGCTTGTACCTCTCTTTTTCTTTAATGTATTGATCTCTCTTTATTGATAAGGGAAAAACTGTGGGGCCTAAACGTGAGTTTGGATCAATTCATGGTAGTCTGGGAATAATTAGCATCAAAGTAAGATCGTGGAGGGAACAACACATTGTGATAGAGGATTCCTTATATTAGTGACGGCTTTGTGCTGAATGTATATTTAAAACAGGATGTATTCCTGTTCCGAACCTAAGCCTAATGCTTCATTGAAATATTCGAATGCAAGCTTTTAACTATATCCTTCCTTTTACCTCAACCAATGTGCTAAGTGCTAACCCATTCTGAAGTTTGAACCAAAGGTCAGGGACTCGTGATTTTGATTAGATGGAGTTTTGGACTTTAATTCAGCATGAGGAGTGAAGTCATTTGTATCAAGTTTTTAATAACTAGACAAAATTTCTGTAGAAAACACAAATAATAGGTGGGTGTTGGTAGAATTTTTTTTGTTCTGGAGCATGATTTTTTCATAACAATTCCTCTAATATCCAACCAAAAATATTCATAGATGCAGAGTCGAAACGTAAAATTACATGGACTACCAATTACTAAAACACCAATTAGACAAATCTATAACTAAGTTAAAGATATTGAATCTGACTATATTCAATAATTATTAGAAAGAAAATGAAAGGAAATAAGGGGGATGTTGACAAAGGCCAGAGTTGCTCCTTTTTGAAGTGCATGGTGCATTTTGTTTAGGAATGATAGGGTACATGAGAGCTCTTAGAAGACTAGTGTAGGGTTGAATGGGAAAGGATGGTGTACTGGATGGAGTGAGGGTGTTGGGGTGGGTTAGGGAGCATTGTATGGGAAAAATACTGAAGGTAGATATGGGATACATCTTCCATTTAGGAAGCAAGTGTCTTAGCAGATGATGTAGCTGTATATGTAATTAATTTTGACATCTTTTAGAGTTACTAATTCTATAATTTCATATTCAAACAATATTCAGAAAGGGAAAAAAGTGCAAGGAGATTGAACGTTGCCTTCGTTTAATAATGGAAGGGCAAAGCATAATTAATGTTGCCAATCCCAAATATTTGGGATAAGGCACAGATGATGATGTATGCCTTCATTTGTGACTTGCATCATGGCTCCTATTTCTCTCCATTTTATTTATAAATTATTTTTGATTTTCAACTCTAGAATTTTTCTCTGGAATACATGGTATTACTTAAAAGTTTGGGGAAGAGTTGTCTAAGCTTCAGATGCATCTTTGCAAATTTAACTGGAGTTTCCTTTTAGTTGATTCTCCAAAAACTGGTTTTTGTTGCTTGGATGCAAATGACAATTGTCCTGGCGATCCCCCCCCCCCCCCCCCCCCCTCCTCTCTTTTTCGTTTCTATTTTAAGGTGTTTTTAGGAACATGTCAAATGTGTATAATTATGTCTGTATGTCTATGTGCATTTATGTTTTGTGTTTGGCATATGTCACGTTCTTATATTTTCTAACAGGTCTCAATGTTTAAGAAGAACTACGACCATCTTCCGAGGGACACATACTTTGCAATGTACAAAGAATCAACCCGTGGTAATCCAAACTACTTCTTGACTTATGGAAATGGGAAATCAGCTGCTCGGATTCAAGATCATCTTCGTCCTAATGGTGCACACAGATGGCACAACTACATCAAGGCACCAAAGTATGGTAATTCTATCTCATATATATGCACATCTGCATGTACGCATATCTATCTATGTTTTCTAATATATATATATGGAGAGAGAGAGAGAGAGAGAGAGAGAGAGAGGAGAGAGAGAGAGAGAGAGGGAGGGTAGTTCAATACCATATATATATATATATATTACTTTCTTAGTATTGTAGCCTTTACATCAATTTTGCAATCTCCTTCAATACGAGTGATCCATTTTTTTCCCTTATTTATGGACAATAAAACAGAATCTGTGGTTTTTAGTTGCCTCTATGCTTAGTATAAGTAATATCCTGTGTAATCCTTATAGGGAGATCAAATTGGAGGAGGCTGCTGTTCTGCATTACACATACACCAAATTTTCAGACTTGACTTCTAGACGTGATCGGTGTGGCTGCAAGCCTGCAAAGGACGATGTCAAGAGATGCTTCATGTTGGAATTTGACAGAGCTGTGAGTTCTAATACCTTTATACTTTTTTCCTTTTTCATGTTTCTCAAGCTTTAATCTATTCTAGTGCTAAAACTTGCAATTCATCTTCAACTATAAAAAAGGTATTGCTTCAAATGATTGCAGCAACTATTATGATCTAAGAAAATCATACGAAGACGATAAGTTTGAACTTTGAATCTAGATAAAAGAGAATAAGATGATTCATAGTTGTCACTGCTTCTGAATGAAGAGAAACAACTAATTATTAAAATCTGTGCTATTACCACAAAACTAAAGCTGAAAGTTTATGGTGTTGTACTCCTTGTAAATTGGTTCTTTATGAAATCAATTTCGTCGGGATTTGAATCCAAAAGCAGATTGTTAAGGCAAATCATAAAACACCCGCCTGAATGGAGTTTCTGGGTAATGGAGATGGATATTTTTTCTCTTAATGGTTGTGCTTTTTAGTTAATTGCTTTGGGATGTTCAGAAATGTATTTCTGAAATATTATCTTGCATTTGAGGTGAGGTGAGAATAAAACATGGCTGTGGCTATTCCTAGTTCAGAATTGGCCTTTGTTTTAGCTTAAAAGTTTTGGCTGAGTTGGGTGTGGCTTAGGCGCATAACCTAGGTTTCCATTTATGCTGATATGAGTTACTTATACAAGCTACCGTCCTGCATAAAAATCAAGCTGATGGAATTTTTTTTATAAAATGGAAATAAGACCAACCATGGTTTATGGAGAAGAATGTTGTGCGGCAAAGAAACATGTTCATAAAATGAGTGTAGCTGAAATGAGGATGTTAAGATGGATGATTAGCAAAATTAGGGAAGAAAAAACCAGAATGAAGGCATCCGATGGAACTTAGGTGCAGCATGAATGAGTAATAGAATAAATGAGAATCGAATGAGATGGTTTGCTTTTGCAACGAAACCATTACTTACACCAGTGTGTTTTGATGCTCATTAAAGCCTCTAGACAAACAAGGTAGTGAGAAAAGGTATGAATACTAGAAGAAGATATTGTCATATTTTAAGTATTTAAAATAAAACTTTGAAGAAGAGAATCTTTCTTATCATATTCTTTCTCTTAAGAGTCTATGTTACCGTTTCAAAATCATTGTATTTTTGGGAAGATTCCTTTAATATTATTTATTATGGTGGTGAACCATTCATCTTCAAAATGATAGAGCATTCAAAACGCTTGGGTCTTTATAGCTTTTAATTTTTGGGTTGCCGTCGGCCTATTAAAAGGAAAAGGGTTTCTTTCTAATAGAGATGATTTAGACCCGTACACAGCAACAAGAAGATAGTTGTCTTGTAGTATCCTTGCAATTTTTTTGGGGTGAAACATTTCTCAAGTCTGTTGCTCATTGTAGAAAAACTCTACTCATTTGTTTTGAACATTTTTGGGCCGAAACATCGTCGAGTTCACTGCAGACCAAGGAATTGAGGGTGCTCCTTTTCCATGGAGTTGGTCGTTGTTTCCTGGGGGTGACCGCCATTTGTCCTGTGAGCATCACGGTTAGAGAACCAATAGGGGACAAATTTCACCTTAAGGACAGCGTGTCCAACACATGCCTCGATCAGATTATATTAATAATTTTTTCTATTACTGGGATTTTTCTTTTTACAGATTTGCAATCATAATGCCGTCTAGATTATACATCTACTGCTGAAAAGTATTTTGGTATATTTCTACACTGATTTAATTGTTTACATATTATCCAACAGATATGGCCTTAGATAGAAGTGAATTGAGGAAGTTGATTTGGTAGCTGACCCCAAATAGTTTGAATAAGGCCCAGTTGATGCCTGGTTCGTAGTAAACTTCATCTAAAGGTGGCTTTGGGTGGCCGAGCTGGATTGACTTAGGAGTCAGTAGGGAGTTGTATACTTAGTTGTTGACTGAGTCACACCACATGAAAACCCTCCTAATTGTCCTCTTGTTTTCAATTTTTTATATTTTTATTGGGCTACAAAAGAATTTCCTAGGCATGCCAAGCCTTACCAAGAGGGTATTTGAATCCGAGACCTGCCTCGTAGTGGTGATGCCTTTAGCCACATTTTCATGAGGATGTGGTGAGATTTTTATTAGTAACAGTCTAACAGAGAGCATACAACTAAGGGAAGAGGTCCCTTGTGGACCGAAGTTTTCATATAAGGAAACAGTTTTAGTCATCTTATGGCATTATATGGGATTTTTTTATGGTAGTAAGTAGTAACTAGTAAGTGATCATAGATATCTGCTGATTTGCTCATTGGGAGCTACTTAGTAGGTGTGGACAGCTCATTTTTTCTTTACAGGTTTCTTAGTTGCATGGCTAATCATCCTTTTATTATTTCATTCCCATGATGAAGAATCTCTTATGTGGGCTTTGGGCATGTAAATTTATCGGGTATGCATGAATGTGATCAAGTATTTTTTTTTTTTTATTGAACATCAGAAAAGGAGGCTTAAGACAAGAAAGTGTCGGGCATTTTCTTAGCGAATCTTTTGAGGCCTGCATAGGAAAGAAGAACAAAAACAACAAAACAACACAAACCTTGAGAGACTCGCAATTAGACTTTCATTTCCCGCCCCGTCTGTTTTCTTTTGTCCTGTATTTTTATTGGGTGATGCTACGAGCACGCCACTATTTACTGACTGGACACCATTTATATTACTTACTAACTGGACACCATTAAAATATAACAAATTCTACGAGCACACCAAGAGTAAAAAAAATACCTATAAATTTTCTACTTATACACCATTTTAAGGGAAATACTTTTTCCCGAGCGCGCCTCTATATCCTCCCACGTGTCCCTTTTTAACTCTCACTAATAGTGGTTAAGATTCACTCACCTCTAGAGTTCTTTCATATAACCTCGGTTTTTAGAAGAAAAAACAATATAGGAAATATATTAACCTTAAAAATACTGACCTTAGGTAGATTGAGCTTGACCATAGTTAAAGGGGCTATATAAGCTACCGTGTGTCAATTTTAACACCCATTAACTGTGGTTAAATTCACTCACCCTTAGGGTTCACCCATATAAGTTGCCACTTGTCCAATTTTATTGAAAGAGTACCTTAGTAGCCCTGTGACCACCGTGAAACAACTGTTTCTGTAGGATTATCAATATAAAAAGTAAGCACAAAACATATAGAAGGAGACAACATATAGGAGACGAGAAGGGATATAAAAGGAGAAGACATTGAGAAGATTACTTCTATAAAAGGGGAAGACTGTTTGTTAGGGGAGTTCTTAGTAAGGGTTTAGGGATTTGGGGTGTGGGTGCACATAGAAATACAAACTATAAAAAAAATGGAAGTTATTTTTTTTAATGGTGTCCAGTCAGTAAATAGTGGTGTGCTCGTAGCAGCACCCTTTTTATTTGACTACACAGTTTACAGAGTAATGGAGTGCAGTTAGATAGCATCGCTGGGAAGTGCAACTCTAACGATATGAAAGTATAAGTTTATATGGATGGGTCTATATTGTTTTGGGAAACTGAAATTTCTCATAAATAATAGCATCTTGTCTTAAGGTCATAGCAATTTCTTATGGTCTCAAACTTGGAGTATACGACCGGACTTGAACTATTTGTCATGTGTTAATGAGTGAACAAATGCTATTTTCTCTGAACTACACTCGTCAATGGGATCAAAATCAACCTCAAATGATGTGTATTACTGTGAAAAGATAAAAAGAATTCACAATTAAAAGGCCTTCTCGAATCTTACCTTACCAGTTCTCTTGTGGGATTTGAATCCAAAGTGTATTTTCTACAATTGCACTGTGGTCTAATAGTTCAGCATAATGACAGGACCGTGGTAGGTTTTCAGGATTTTATTTGAGAAATCTGGCCTTCAAATGTAGTGATTAAATACTCTAATAGCAAGTTAAATTCATGAACAGTACTGTGGATAGAAAATTTTAAAGAGGAAAGAAAAGTTCATGAACAGTACGGGGGATAGGAATTGTCCCCATCATGGACCTTCCTCCTATTGAAGTGCAAGCATGCTGGCTCTAAATGAGAGTATTAGAACCAATTCATGCCTCGGGTAGGGCTTAGTTCCCTTTCTGTATCTTCCTCTTCATAGTAATGAATATGCCTCATACCAAAAAAAAAGTGCAAGCATACTACCAAAGGTCTTGAATGAGTACCCTTAGGGTCGTTTTAACCCTAGTTATAATCTATTTAAGCTATCTTTGAATAGAGTTTAGCAATTTTGATGCAGCTGGACTGTGTTAGAAATATTTTAGCTTCAGGCAGGCAGTTCATTATGTTTAAGTCCTGTTTTCATTTTATGATCTCTGGGTCTCATTAAATGAACTTTTTGCCTTGCAGGCATTCATAATTGCTTCAACTGCGACAGGAGGACAGTATGCTAAGCTGGTATCATTTGAACTGTTATTTTACTTTTTATATAGGTGGTTATATTTGATCTGTCAACAGTTTGTGTCATCGACTCCATCGTGGTGGCAAAAGAAAACCTGATCATCAGAAAAAGAATATCCCCAATACCAAAACCATTGATTAACAGCAACCGATGTGTGAAATATCTATTCCTAGAACATTCTAAAGCAATTACATACAATTTGGTGTTGTTAAGTTTCGGATCAGTGCAAAGTTTTGCTTGATCACCCACAAATACACGTTCTCGTCTCTTGCTTTAGGTAGCCGTGAACTTGTCGTATGGACTGACAAAGCCACTCACGCCAATGAAACTCTCAGAGGCTTCTTTGACTCAGCATAATGCTCACCCCATGGTAAGCATGGTTACCGAAATATTCTCATAAACGAAAAAGTGACACGCAAACCCCTCTTCGAAAGCGAGGAGACTAGAGGGAGGGGTTTCCTCTAAGCTCTATTTCTTTAATATATATATTTGTTCTTCCGATACTGTTCTTGAGATTATGTAATTTAACTGTACATGGGAGCTTGTGAGACTTCAGATTCCTTATACCCTTCCTACTATTTCCACAGGCCATAGTTCAAGGTTTGAGGGAGGTCTGGCGTTTCAGCTCTGTGATTGTGTCTGCCCAGACAACTCTCTCAAAGGATAAGTTCTATTGTCCGTTGAGAGTACTAACTCATCTATAACAATGGGTCCAAATCAATATTTTCAAGAAAGATTGGGTGGCGACATGGAATCTCAGGCAACTGCAAGGAAGGTCTTGGAAATTGTGGATACTGCTCTCATGCAGCTGCAATTCCGCCATTGTCTCCCCCACTCATGATGATCTCCATATAGATACATGATAGACCCCCCACGACTGCTTCTTATTCTTCCTGTTTGAACAGTGGTCTGAAGACTGGAAATGGTCCGATATGGCTTATTTTTGCGGCAAAGGGAAGAATCATGAGAGAAAGAGCAAGCAATTTATATGTTTGGCTCCATTGATGGTCAGTTTCATGTTCTTCCCTGATCATTAACCCAAGGCTCTGGTGTAAGGCATTTCAGCTTAGTCCGATAGCAATTAATAGCGGGATAGATAGCGGGGGAGGGGGGTTGGATTGCCAATCCATTATACACATCACTGTATATCGCCCCTTTTTTTTTGGGGGGGAGGGTTGTTGAAATCTTGGCCTCTCTGATTATTGTGTATGAGAAACAAAGCATGATGTTGTCTTTTTGATTCTTCACTGCGAGTTCACTGTGGATATTATTCATGGCACAGGCAATGCGAGCCGCCCATTTATTTTCTCGTGCATTCATTAAAGAAAATGTTTGTCCATTTTTTTTTGGCACAATGTCAGGTATCTGAACCTCATATTGGGATATCCGTGCATGCTCTTTTATTGCGTTTCTTTGGTAGTTTATGCTGGGATGTTTATTGGTTATTATTTTTATCTTTGATGGCTACGCTTGTTGTAATAACCTTGCTTTTGATATAATAATCCAGTCCTGGTTATTGATCAAAAAGAAAAAGAAAAAATGGTGGTGTCATTTTTTTGGGGGGGGGGGGGGGGGAAAGGCAAGGATCAGCTGAATTTC
>JABCRI010001221.1:0-39843 GCA_015143295.1 Tetracentron sinense
TAGGCCAGACCTGATTCAAACGGACGATAATGGAATCGATCTGTATCGTAGAGTGTCCCACACATGTAGGCGGCCCGAAGGGCAGGAGGGCTTTCGACCAGTAAGTAAAACGTCGGGAAAAACGAAGCGTCGGAAAATCGGAAGAGAAGATAATGATGACAGCTGCTAGGCATTTATGAGGAATGACGTTTCGGCTAAGCGTAATACAGATGCACGGCGCTACGTCTTCGCGTACAGAGTATTGTGACCTATATCATTATGAGGTGAGCGTATCTTCTCCCTAACGTTTCGCTATAGTTATGACACTCCGACCACGTTCAAAGTATACCTAAAGGGCAATTTGTAATGGGTTTAACATTCGTAAACCTAAGTGGGGAAACGACGAGCTCGTCATCAGTGTGGTGTTTCGTTTGGTCATTTAAGTCCTCACTCTGACGACGGACCCGTGCGTACGTGGACGACGCTCACGTCCTCGCTCTGACGACTGGGACCCGGTGTCTCGTGGATGACGATCACGTCCTCGCTTCGGTTGACGAGGACCCGTGGTCCCGTGGACGCATGATCACGTCCTCGGCCTCTGACGACGGACCCGTGGTCTCGTGGACGACGATCACGTCCTCGCTCTGGACGACGGACCGGTCTCTTGTGGACGACGATCACGTACCGCTCGACGAGGACCGTGGTATCATGGACGCGATCACGTATCGCTCTGACGCGGACCCGATGGTCTCGTGGACGACGATCAAAGTCCTCACTCTGACGACGGACCGTCGTTCTTATTTCAACGATCGCGATACGAACACTGTTATAAGATATGGCGATATCGCTGCCCAGGTTCCCTGGGACTTGATCCTACCTTACGGATGGTAGTTGGGTAACATTGTCGTTCGCATTAAATGGCATTTAATGCTGCATTTAATGCAAGTCACCTCGGAAGAGTTCCTACTCCTTGCCGGTCTTTTTGTGGTGCAGATGCGCTGTGCAGTACGAATGAACGGGAGATCTACCAAAAATGATTACTGAAGTACATTCAGGATTCGAGGTAAGATGGACATCAATGGGGGCCTATGGCCATGGCAAAGGAAGGTCTATAAACCCTGTGAAAAACAGTGCAAAAGGAGGGAAAAAAGCGAAGACCTCGAAACTCATTATATCTTACTGTTTAATCTCCAAACCCACGAACTTAATAATCGGAGTGCAGGTCAGGGTATCACACCATCCATCCAGCCTTCCTTCTACCAGCAAACAGAATGAGAGGAGCTGATGCTTACGCGTGTCCTTCGGTTAATTTTCCCCTCACAAAAGGTCTAGATTCAACCACATTTACCTTGTCTCCCTTAGATCAAGTAACGACTTTAACATCTCTTTAGAGTCTTAATGTCTTGGTCAAACTAGATGTTAAGCCTTTGACTAAGATCCAACGGTCACCCTTCACCAAGATACCCAATCTAGCTTAGAGATGATCCGACGCTCCATATCTCACAATATCAATCATGATCCTATGCACATGAATGCATTAAGATTAAAATAAGATAGATACCATATAATATATTTAAAATCATGATCACAAATATACGGTGATGTGATGTTGTAACGACCCCAAATCCTACCTTGACTAAAATAAGACATTAGAATCCTCACATTTCCTTAACCTGCTTAAAATCCATACATACAAGGAAGACTATACAAATCTCCAAAAATGAGAGTAATAAAATTTTGATATATAAAACCAAACCACCCTACCCAAGTCTTTGGTCAACGTAACCACCACAATAAACAAATAGTCTAATACTCAACTGTAAAGTAATCTAATGAGCAACATCATCTAAAAGTCTATTAAAATTCTCTTAACCAAAACAAAACATAGACTAATAGGGGTAACTATTAAAGCCCCTAGCTCCTTCCTCGGAAGGCTTACCTTCTCCTCCTTCTTCGATGTAAGCCTCTTCAATCCATGGCTCCGCCGTGTGCTCTTACTCTAAACCTGCCAAGACAAAAGTCTGATTGAGTACAAAAGTACTCAGTGTATATAAAATCTAACCAGCAACATAGTATACATGCACTTAGTTAGAACCATATCCAATAGCATAATAACATAATCAGAGTGTGGAAGAACATGTGCTCATATATATCATATCATCACCTTAACTCGTGTACTTGTGAGAACCTTAGACTGAGAAGACAACATACTTATGAGATGTTTATGCTTATGAGACCACGTGCTTGTGATTATGCACTTATTCAGATCATACACTTAAGTGACATGCCGCTCTTGGAGGATACGGACCATGCCCATGCCCATGCCCATGCCCATGCCCATGCAATTACTTAATTAAATTGCCGCTCTTGGAGGATACGGACCATGCCCATACCATGCTTATTCAGAATGTCATACGTATGCCATGCTTATGCTTATGAGTCTTGAGCAACTTATTCAGAACATACACTTATTCAGATCCCTCATTGGACTTATTCAGAATAATAGACATATGCAATGCTTATGCTTGTGGTCCACATGTGTGACTTGTGAGACTCTTATGTTAAGATATACGTGCGTTTGTGCATAAGTGTCGCAATTAACATTCGAGTTGATTCCGATCTCTCACCATGGAAACTCCACTATGATTTCTCATACCATATAGTTAGAGAATTCCCGGTTTGAAAGATTTTCCTCTAAATTCTTGCTTTCCCGAATATCAATTACCATGTAAGTAATTAAGCATAACTTAACAAAAAATCACATATATATATATATATCTTATCATGATTCTTAGCATAATTTATAATCAATTTCCAACAATTCCATAGTGTTAAATGAATATTTATCCTCTTAAGCATTTTCACAAACACTTTGGGTACGTACTTTATGAATACTTTGCCCTTTCACATATCCAATATTTCATCACACCATAATCCATCCACACAACCCAAATACATTCTACATCCACACATTCATCCCATCCTCCATACATTGCATCCACATTATTAAACCATATTTCCATCCATAATAGCTTACTTCATACAAAATTGGGGAAAAATACATCTACTCTTTATTTCTATCATTTCTATCATATTAACATTTATAAAATATTATAATAGAGTTGATTTGGATAGTATATCGACCTTAGGGATCCTTCTCTTGGATCCAAATCGCTCCCAAGAAGCTTTGAGGAAGATCTCCAAGCTAATCGCCTTCCTCTTTAAGCAAAATTCTTCTTCTCCAAGCCAAAAACCTCTTAGAACCCTATGTTCTTACTCTCCCTTTGCTAAATTAGGTTAGAAATGGGTAGAATACACTAAAAACTTGAAATAGAGTCCCTATTTATAGCCCTAATAGATAAAACCCCCCCAAAAACGCTATTTTAAGAAAAAAACTGGGCGCGAGTGCGATTGATTGCACTTAGACCTGAAAGGACTCAAAAAAACTCATCTGCATGTGATTGATCACAGTTTCTGTGTGATTGATCGCACTAAAGTGCGATTGATCACACTTGATATGCAATTGATTACAGCTCCCCCGGATTCCGACTGATTTTACCCCACTTTGGTATTTGGATCATAACTTTTGACTTGCTTATTGGATTTTAACGATTCAACTTGAGTTGGACTCTTCTTTTGAAGGAAAATTTTTTTTTTCTCTAATAGAGAAATCCTAATTTTGAGTTTTTAAAGGTCTAAATAGGCTCTAAAGCTGACTGATCTGCAATTTCATCAGACAAAACATCGGAAAACCCACTTTTGACTTAGCTTAGGCTCAAAATCTGGAAAAAGATTAAACATGAACTTTGAAGAGAGAATCACTCGATTCCAATAAATGGTGACAAAACTAGAGCTTCCTAAAGTTTGAGGGTATGTTAAGGCATCTCTCTCTTTACAACTTTGATTAAGCCTTGATCACCCCACACTAATTAGATATAAATACATACGCATTAAAAACATCACAAATACTATTATACTCATAATACTTGCATTGAAAGCATAAAAAGATTCAAGTCTCTACAGATTTGCATGAGTGTGTATATGCATGAGGAGATTCATTTGAGGATTTTATCCATCAACCATAGCCGTACGATCGAGGGATTATAGCCACCCGATGTCAATATCCAACATCACCCACTTCAAGGGATTATAGCCACCTGATCTCAATATCCAACATCTCCCACTTGGCTATAAGCCCGAGATGTTTCTACATCAAACCCATAGAGGCTATATGCTTTCTAATTCTTTAGTTTGACCACTTAGACCAATTTCCCCAATTTTAATGGTTTTATTGGGGCCTTATTATCACAATATATGTGAATACATTTACTAATTCTTAAGTCATTTAAGAACATCTATATCCATACAGCTTCATTTGTTGTAGCACTACTAGCGTTGTATTCCACTTCCATAGTATGTCTAGCAACACATTCTTATATTTTACTTGACCAAGTAATGGTCGTACCATCCATCAAGATTACATATCTTGATGCAGATTTTCTATCAGCAGGATCTCCTGCAAAATCTGCATTGCATAATCCCACAACTTCCAAATCATATTAATGAAAAAATTAACTCAAGATTAATGTACTTTGAATATATATATTTCAATACACATTTTGCAGCTATCCAAGTGTGCTAATTCAGGATTATCAAGACATTTATTAATCAAGTCTCCTATAGACTAAATTTTCTACATGATCTATCTCTTGAAATTCTAATTTCCAAAAAATAATTTTCTTTACCAATATCTTTCATTTCAAATTTGTTTTTCAACCATTCTTGAATTTTCATGATTCTATTTAAATCCTTTCGAGTCATTAGTATATCATTTACATAAAGAGATATTACAAAACCATCATAATGATGAAATGCAACTAAATGAATTATTTCTAATAATTCTTTCACCTTTACCAAAAACTTTTCTTGTCATATTACCAATTATGCAAGATTCTTATAGCTTGAAGTTTTTGCTTATAATTTCTTTAATGAAACACTCATAAATATAAGCAGATGAATTTAAAATTTTATTAGAACACATTCAAACAATACAAGCCATCTGTTTTAGTTCCCCATATAAGAATACGTTTGTGTTTTCCTATAGATACTTTTGACAAACGGAAACGGACTTCAAAACCTTTTTCATCTAGACGTGGTACAGATAAGAGATTATGCCTCATTCTAAGCGCATACAATACTTCGATGAAAACAAGGTTCATTTCTTTAGGCAATGACAACTTGAGAACTCCTATTCCTTGAACCTCACAATATGCGTTATTGCCCATATAGAGCTTGTGGTTGCCGGCTTTGATATCCTTGATCTCTACAAAGTTTTCTTTGGATCTAGCCACATGTTTAGATGAAGCTAAGTCCACCCACCAGGCTTCAGAGTCACAATCAGTAAGAAGCAATTTTGACACCACACAAATAATGTCTTTAGATCCTTGTTTGTCATTTTTAATTTAGGACAATTGATCTTGTGATGGCTTGATCTTCCACAATTATAACAATTTCCAAAAATCTTGTCATTCTTGTTATTTCTCTTTTCAAATTTGTAAGGCTTATGTTTGAAATTTTTCTTGAAGGGTGTATACGATTTTGTCTTAGAAGATGATGCGGAAGTTTCTACCATATTGGCTTCATTAATTTTCTTCTTAGCTCTTCTTTGAGCTTCCACTCCTAACAACATAGGAAGAGTTTTCATAGTAACTTGTTGTCCAGATAAATTAAGGGCAATCACAATTGATTCCCAAGAAATTGTTAAGCTATATAAAACAGTTGAGACTTGCAATTTATCTGGTATATGATTTCCCACAGTAGCTAATTCTTTAGCTATTACTATCATTTTATTAACGTGTTCAGTTATATTTTCACCTTCTTTCATCATAGAAGTATTAAACTGTTCTATTAATAATTGAATATATATTTCACATGCACTACCATAGGCAAGTTTAATGGCATCGAACATTTCTTTAGCTATTTCATGTTCTTCAAATATTATTTCAAGATCTGGATCCATGAATGTGAGCATTATAGATCTTGCCAATTTATCATTCTCTATAAATTTTTCATATATATTTCTTGCAGTTTCTCCTACCCTTAGAGGGGGTTCAGCAGGATAAGGAGTATCAATTACATACTCTACTTTATCTTGAAATAATATGTGTCTTATTCACCTTTTCCATGTTGAATAATTATTGCCATTAAGCTTTTCAGTTTTGCATAATTCTGAACTTACTGCTCTAGAAGTTATAATATTCTAGAAAAATAATTAGTAAAACAATTACTGTATACAAACAAATTTAATAATATTTTCTGATTTTCACTGAATCAAATTTTTAAATAAACTGTGTCTAAATATGCTTTTTAAATTTGAAGTGCTATGTTTTGCAATCTCTTAAATTTTAATCAAACATTAACATCATTTACAGTATATATCAAATTTCAAAAATACTATTTTCTGCATATGAATATTTCTAACTTATATTCCGATAAAATTAGATTTTATATCAAGTATTGAGTATATAGTCCAAAGATTCAAATATAGCACCACTGTAATTTTTAGAAACTAATTTTTTGTTAAAATTTAGGATTTCAATCAATTTCAAAATTACAGAATGCTATATTGAATCAGTCTCTAGTTCTCAATAAATATGCAACAATATTATCAGATTTCATATGGCACCATTAGAAATTGATGAACAAATACTATCTAAAATTTTAGGATCGTTAGATGCTTTACAAAATATTAATCTCTTCTCCTAAATTTTATTGGTAAATCTTCAATCAAGTAAGAATCTATTTCCTTCCAATATTTGACATGCACTAATAAAATAAAAGTTGGAACATGTGCATCTAATTTCTTCAGATTGGAAAAATTCGATAAATCTCGAAAGCCTTTGAATTGATCCAAACATGAAGAATGGCTTCCACTCTTCAATAGATCAAAACATTGATGCGCAGAAGGATTGAGATCACTATTTATGTTTAGTGAATTGGACAAAGATTGCCGTGCGAGAGGGGCGTTTCAATGAGGAAGTCCTCATTAGTAGACTGGACACGCCGGTTAAAATTTGATTTCAGCTGTCCTCAGCTTGCAAACAAAATAGAAGGATATTGCCGGTCGGTACTTTAATGGCTGGTTGTAACAAAAAAAAAACCCGAGAAGATGTGTTGTCTAATATGTCCTCTCTATTATCGTGTTGGACAGTTCTAGAAGAAAACTTGAAGTTACTCTTCCAAAGAAACGTTGCCTTGTTGGAGAATATTTCTCCAAAAGGAAACATGCAAATGTAAAGTGGTGATTATTGAGAAAAGAAATTTTCTATAGAATAGATGTACTGTTGCAAAAGGTGTAGGAAAAGCAATCTACTAAAGAAGAGATATGCTTTGAGTATTTGATAAAGTGCTTCTCGACATAACATAATATAATGAACTCAACCTGGCTCTGATACCAATGTAGGGATGCGAGATCGCAGCGGAAAAAATCAATCTCTTGGATCCGATCAATAAAATGAGATAGGAAGGTAGAGCAATAACTTTTAGGATATGATCTAAGCAGAGATAGGTTTTCTCCTCATATGAGATTTCTAACAACAATGGGTGTGTGGTTTACACTTGATCGAACCTCAAGCTTCACTAAAATGACAGTTTCTCTTTAAAGATAATATTCTCTATTTCATGAGAATTGAATGTTTCTCTCTTGATGATATTTTTCCTCCTTCACAAAGGGGCTTTATAACTCATCAAAGAAAAGAGTCGTTAGACTCTCCATTAATTCTCCCATAAATTATCCCATAAATCATGCCATTAGAATCTGGATTAATGGTCTAGATTCAACTAGATTTACCTTGTCTCCCTTAGATTAAGTAACGGCTTTAACAACTCTTTAGAGTATTAATGTCTTGGTCAAACTAGTTGTTAAGCCTTTGATTAAGATCCAACGGTCACCCTTCACCAAGATACCCAATCTGGCTTAGAAGTGATCTGACGCTCCATATCTCACAATATCAATCATGATTCTATGCACATGAATGCATCAAGATTAAAATAAAATAGATACCATATAATACATTTAAAATCATGATCATAAATATGCAGTGACGGTCACCCTTCACCAAGATACCCAATCTAGCTTAGAAGTGATCTGACACTCCATATCTCACAATATCAATCATGATCCTATGCACATGAATGCATCAAGATTAAAATAAAATAGATACCATATAATACATTTAAAATCATGATCTTAAATATGCAGTGATGTGATGTGCATGAGTGTGAATATTCATGAGGAGATTCATTTGGGGATTTTATCCATCAACCATAGCTGTACGATCGAGGGATTATAGACACCCGATCTCAATATCCAACAGAACCTGTTCCAAGATGAGTGAAATGGAGACCAGGCTTAAGGGGTATCTACAATGCATGTGCAATCCATTCCAAAGAGGAGCATACAATTTGTTGAGTTTGATTTATTAAAACAGTTTTTTAATTTGTTTTAAGAAAATAAAAGTTGGGTTTTAATGATTTGGGTTAAAATCATTTGGAAGAATTTTAATGATGTTTTTAACACTAGTGGTTTTGGACATAAAAACCATGTTTTCAAAAGAAAATTGTTATGGCTATTAATTAGTCCCACATAACATATTTATGAGACTTTAAACCACTTAATAAGTAATCCCCTCTCCTTAGAGAATTGTTCTATTATGTGTGCTCATACACCAAGTGTGGATGCACTAGCGAGGTGCATCATACCATTATGAGGTGCACTTTGCACTTCTTGAGTCAATTGAGTTGCCTAATCTTTTTAAGATTAAAAGTCAGATCAACAGTGTAGATCTAATTAGGATTGAGATGGTGGTTCGGATTTGATGATCTGTTACGGATCATAGGTGTGCATCCAAGTTTGATGAACCTGGTGAGCTATTGAATGGGTCAGTTGGAGAAACCCAAGAGTCTCATTAAGTAGGTCGGTTTGGAAGCTCAAGTGGCTCCCAAGGCCTAGCCCATTGACAAGCTGTTTCCAGACAGTGTCTCTTCAGAACTGATTCAAGAATTCTTAGAATCTGGTTTCTAGAGTCCATACAGATCCAATTCTGGAACTATTACAGAATAGCTCCTAAAGAGTAATTTTGTTTGACAATCACTTGTGATAGACTATCCTGGTTTATACAGTCTGTGTAACAAATTGTTGTCCTTAGGAAAGATAACTAAGACTTTAATTGGATTAACTAATCTGTGAGTATCCTAAAAGAAGGTTTAAGTACAGTTCCTACCAGATAATACAGATCTATAGAGGAACGGATCGATTCCTGATTAGGTTAAATCCCGATGATAGAGTTGTCATTTTCCTTTACACAAAGGGTGACTCCAATTATCTTTAAGAAACGCTTATCGCACCTCTTTAGTAAATTGATTAAGGTTTTTGTAATCGTTGTGTGCTGTTTTAAAAGTAACCAACCAACTCAACATAAGATGAATTTGCCTCTGCACTTAATGCATGGAATTCTTCTCCACCTTTACCGCTTCTTTGTTCAAGGACTGCAAATTACGTAGCTACATCAAGGAACTGCTGAAATGTCAGAAGTTGGCTTGGTGAAGGACGTTTCCTTGGATTCTTATAGTGTTGTTGGGTCTAGAGTCCATGCATATAGTCTCGGTGGCCGAGAAACGGATAAGATGGCTTCTTGTCTTAGTCGTACATTCACCAGCTACCAATATTACTTCCTTGTCTCGAGTCTTCACATGCACCACCAATTCTGTGGCATGCTATCAACAAACTCTCTCTTTGTGATGCACTAAGACCTCCATAAATAGGTAAGACCTCCGTAAATAGGTAAATATTGAGAAGGTCAATTCCCTCAGTCAAGTGCAGCTCATATTACAGATACAGTCGAGATTGACTTATATCCTTAGGGTCGAGACCACCGAGACCGTGCTCTAAGAGCACGTGATTTCAAGTGGGGCCTACCATGTGAAATGGGCCCCACCTGAAATCCCGTGCTCTAAGAGCACGGTCTCGGTGGTGTCGGCCCTAAGGGGGTCTCAATAGCAAAGTCCTATATATATGGCAATGGATTACCTTTGCTGCGCTCGTGAGGTTGGGACTCGTGTGTCTATTCATCATTGGGCATTTGGCGCTAAAAAGGGAGAGAAGTCATTTCATTTTCTCCCCTATTTTTTTGACTTCTCCCGCATTGATATCTCTCTCCATTTTTCTCCCCTTCACTATCACCAACACTTTAAAGAACAGTTTTGAAAGAAGAAGAGGAAAAGACGAATTACATACATGCGCATTAGATTGGAGAAACTTCTTACTTTCCTCATCTTTCCTTCTCAATAAACTCCTCACTCATTTATTCTTTAATAGATGTTTTAGTATAAATTATCTTGAAAAAAAAAATTAAAAATTCGCAAAACCCACAAAAAAGAAGTTTTCTGTGCGCATGATCGCACATGATCTATACATATCGATACCGTTGACACATGGTTGATACACCTACTCAATAACCATATCGATACTTAATATTGATACCTAATGGTAGAACTTGTTTTGGCCATAACTTTTGATCCGAAAGTCCAATTGACTATTATAATATAAAATTTTAGGACAGCTCGACGAGATGGATATGGGTTAAACTGCCAAAGCGGTTATCCAATGCTCAGATTTCCATTTTGGGGTCGTTCGAAGATTTTTTTAGTTCCATTGGCATTTTCAAAATTTTGCTTTTATTAACGATACATATCGATACACATATCAATACATCATGTGGTTGATACACCCTATATCGATAATATTGATTTAAGTCATCTTCAACTTTGGAACACAACTAATATTGATACGAAGTATTGACCGACTCATTGAGTATTGACTGTACACTGTAAATCATTAAAAATATAAAGAAAACACATGTAAATCCATCTAACATTGGATTTAAGGTTTAAAATCATAAATACAATAATTATAATCTTTTTTCTCTAATTTATTTTAAGAAAACACAAGACACCTAATAATGTGTTTTTCTTCCATTAATGGTGTTCTCACAATCGTGGTTAGTAGTTTAGCAGAACAAAGCTTTCATGTGAAAATCTCAATCGAAACGATAGGTAATGAAATATTTGTTGAACTCCTTCCGTTATTAGTGTTCTCTCACTAAACCATTGTCGATTAGGAATGAAGGGATCTCTCTATGGTTGATAAGGAATGGAGAGTACATAAATATCTTTCCTTCAAATGGTTTGGATAAAATAGTCTAAATTGAAAAAAGTTCAATTGTGCAATTCTTTCACATGTTTGTGCGAGCATTTAGAAAGAGTTCTTAAAAGGTGGGTATTTTGAGAACAAACCCAAACTAGAGGGGCAATCAAGGAAAATCCCCTAGAAGTCTCCCTTTGGAAAGGTGTGACTTGAGTTCGAGTCTTGGTGTGGCCGTGAGTGCCCACCATGAGTTCTAACCCCCTAACTCCTAACCCTAGATAAATGATTAACGCCTACCAAAAAAAGAAAAGACTTATAATGCCGGAGCAGGATCATACTCGGTCAGATCCTCTGATGGCCATTCCAAGACCAAATTAGCCGTTCCCATTTTTTCCCAGAAGGTTGTGCCACAATGTTTTGATGTCCTACCAATATTGTAGGTGAATCCCCTAAGAAACCTGTCCCTCCGATCTCCAGAATACTCGCCACTGCTGCTGGTTTTGGCTCCTTGTATCAGTTCTAGGCATGTCATCTGCACCCCAATAAGTGAAGAACTGTCCTGCCAGAACTCCTTACACTGTATAAGAGTTTCTATAGCAGAACAACTTTATCAAAAGTGCATTTTAATTAAATTAAAACAAAAAATCCCTCAAAGAGGAACAACCAGATATAAAGCTATCGAAAACCTGCCAAAACCATTAGACAACACAAATATGCGGTGGGAGTGACGATTGAGTATATACATCAATAATTATAAAAACCATCAACATGCAAGTACTCCCCTAATAACAAACTGGTGATTCTGTTCATAGTAGGGATTGTTTTGGAGACCTCTTCCACCTTCCAAGCTTCTCTATTCCCTGACAAAATCAAGATTTTCATAAGTTCCAAGAGCTCTATTGCTCAAAACAAATTTTGACATCTCAAAATGGAATTTTGATAGACCATCTCTCTCTTTAAACTACAAAACTTGAAATATTTAAAGATATGCAACAGATGATAGAATTATATAGCAATCATGTTTGTCCAAAAATAGAAAACAAAAATTCAGCATAAATCACAAAAACCAGCCTGCTAAATCAAGATAACCCACTCTACTTTTTCTGTACATATGACACAGCTCTAGGCCTTGGCCTGCAAGTGTTGATGGCACCCAAAATTCAATGGATTCAATTAAAGAAATCTCTGGGGCTTGGATAATATCAACCATTCAATCTGCTACAATTTTTTGGATGGTCATTAAAATATGAAGAATGACCCAGAAACAGCAATAGATCGGGTGGTTAGCTTTTGACCTCCTTGAGGAACCTATTGAATGGTGGGGCTCAAACACCTGATTGTGAAAGAGCCAGGGAGAAAAGCTGTTCTCTGTCTCTCCCATCCGGCTGTACGTATCCTCTCAAAAATATGGATTAGACTTGCAATCTACATGCTTAGACATGTGTGGGTAGTGAAAGACATTGTGACCACAGAAAACCCAACATACCACAGATCTTATAAAGTACAGAATATAAAGAACACCAAACAAAATACATCAGAAATATCAGAAAATAGCGAAATTTACACCTCATATATTCTATCTTTTAATTTGTAAATATAGCACTCATTGGTTTTGTGCAGTTGAATTCCCACTTGTCAATTAATCGATCTCTTTTCCTTTAGGAACAAAAAGAGTTCTTCATTTTAATAACAGCGAAGAAGGAAGAATGCTTCAGACACTAATTCTCAGATAATCAATATTAAGGTACTCAGTTTCATGAATAGTTAATTTCAAGATCACAGAACCTACATTTCTAAAATGTTGAAACTACTTGCTAAAAGTCTAAAAGGGATTTTAAGGCTCCCTACTGGGGCATATGCATAGCATATGATTGGCATTAAGAGATCCATGTAACCTTCTCCCTTGTTGTATATGTATTGGTTAATGTTAAAAGTTGATCCATGTAACTGTCAAGATTTTATAGGTAGTGATACCCTCCCTCCTTCATATTATATATATATATATATAAAGAGAATGCCCCGTTCAAAATGTTGATTGAAATTTATTTTAATTTTAAAATTGCCCTTTACTAAATATATAAAGAGAATGGAACTTAAAAGGCTTGATTGAAATTTTCTTAATTCCAAAAATGCCCTTTATTAATATAGGGGAGTTTATTTTAGTTCCAAGACTGTCCTTTACTAATACCAATATATATAAAGAAAATGGGAGACTTAATAGTCAAGGCGTCACCTAGGCGTTTTTGGACTGTCATCGCCTAGGCGCCTCCTTGGGCAGGCATTATGGGACCATACTCATTCCTCTTATATGGAATCCTGATTTACAGCTAATTTACATATAAATATCATTTAAGTAAATGGTTCCATTTACTTAAAATGTTTATATGTAAATAAGGTTATAACCCCCATTTGGATTCAATAAGATTTATCCTAAATCAAAATTCCTGAAGAATAAAAAGTCAACTTTTTAGTTCAAGAACAAAATCTGTTTCTAGTGCCTTTTAAGAGTTAGGTCAAAATTTCAGTGCCTTTTAAGAGTGAGGTCAAAATTTCAACTTGCAAATGCTAAGGTATTTCTCAAATCTTAAAATTTCATACATTCTATATATCAAAACATTACTAAAACTCAAAAGCCCGGTAAAAATAGTCTCATATTTTAGTATTCAAAATTTATTTTCATTTACAGGATCAAAAAATCAACTAATAGTTTTACAATATTAAATGTTAATTTACCTAGATTATTGTCAACCCTAGGAGGTTTGAATTGCTATTTGTAAATATTAATATTATATATGTATATTTAATATATATACATATATATAGATATAGATATATTATTTTTATCGCCTAGGTATAGCATGGGCATCGCCTAGGCAGCCCTTGCCTAGCCAGGCCAAATCGCCTAGACTACACTGGACTTAAAGACATTAATTGAAATTTATCTTAATTACAAAACTGCCCATAACTAATATAAAGAGAACGAGACATAGAAACATTGATTGAAAGTTGATCTCATGTGCATCACGCGTGCAGCCCACTAGTATATATATATGACAAAATATTGTTAAATACTATTAAATAGTATTAAAGCTTCCCAAAAACAAAACAATAAAGCATTAAAGGGTTATAATGGTCGAAATAGTTAGATAACGGCCATAATCACACACGCATATATGGTAAGTGGCTATAGCCCCAAATTGTTATATTGCCAATGAAAGGCTATACAACCATAATGAAATCCATGCATCACGTGGTAAAAAGAATTCACAAATTCAATTCTGAAAAGCTATGATCGAGTATCTTTAGAGGTGCACTTTAATTAAATTGGCCATAGCTCAATCCCTGAGGTCACAATTCAATTCCAACTTTTTAAAAAAGAATAATCCTATAAGTATTTCAAACTTTTCACATACCTTGCGAGGCCCTATTGCTAGGTCATTATCTACAATGGAGATTGCCTTAAAACCCATGGGATGCAACACCTCCTCGTAACTGCAAGATGTAAAGCATTAATCATTGATGAAATCACCCAAGAATACACAATTGGAGCTTCACTAACATTTTAGAAGATGATTACAAAGCTTCTACAGAATTTAGATAAAAACACACTGAAGGTAGAGATTACTCAGCAACAGAAACTTTATATGGAGGTCCACCATCGTGATCACTAATCTGCCACCAGAAAAATGTTACTCTTTAATATGATTATTGGAAACTATTTAGAAGAATCTCCCTTGCAAAAGGATTTCCTTAATTGGCATATGAAGGTACTTTTTTATCAAAAAAAAAAAAAAAGACTTGGAAGTTATAACGTCTACCATATGAAAAGGAGAAGAAAAAGAATCAAAAGTTAAAGGGAGGAAAAATAAAATCAATGATCACCGGGAACATCAGTGTTATGAGCTCTCCATCTGGTTTTAAGATATCCCGAACTTGGCTTGCCCAAGCTGATCTCATGTGTGGTACAATTGCACAAAAAAACCTGTGGGAATGCCATTCTAATGTAAGCATGAAAAGCAAATTTCCTTCTAAGGAAAGAAATGAAATTAACTTCTAGGCAAACTTACGTATAATCGAAAATGAGATCAAACAACTCAGCTGGATGCAAAGTGAAGAAGTCCGCCTTTATAAAGGTCAAATAATTTGCATTCGGTAACGAGGAAGACAACTGGCTTGACATTTTATGAAGAACATTAGAGTGAGAATCTTCACGAAAGGGATAAGCTTAACAGAAAAGACCTTTGTTAAAGCTAACTTTTAAAACCTACAAACTTGACTTAGATTCCATGAGGTCCCAAGTTTTAGTCAACACCCAGTTGAGTACTCGATGAGTTATTTGAGTTAAGAGGGTCGTCTTGTAGGTTGACTTTTTGAGTGTCAATACTCAATAGTACATAAATCAAAATTTCAATAGCTTTTCAATTGAGTTCTATGAATAATTCATCAAGATTTGAGTACATAATTGCAGATTTAGTAGTAAGGTTCTTTCAAGAAAAAATCAGTTTTAATGCAAGAGACATTTTGATAAAAACCAAGGTTTAAAAACTAGAAACTTATACTTAGATTCCATGAGGGCCCAAGTTTGAGTCACTCGACACCCAGCCAAGTACTGGGATGAGTTGTCAGAGTTGAGTCTCTTTTTGAAGGCTGACTTTTTGACTAATTGAGTTCATCCTTGGAGTTTTCAGAAAATCCAGGATACTCTCTTAACTCAACCCAAGTCTTGAATGCGATATGTCGACCCAGGGATCTGTCTGATTACTTACTAGAGTTGATAAAACCAAGAAGTTGGCTATGATGATGATATGAAGTCACTAGTTTGACATGAAAAGCATATTGATATACATTAGTCCTTCAAAAAACGAGGACCTAGGAGGATTGGGCAGATTTAGATTTTTTTTATTTTTTTTATTAGTGGCTAGGGCAGATTTAGTTGAACCAACCTCATGAGTTAGAATCAATTGATAAGGACTTTGGCCACTTATATAATTTCTACAGACAAAACAGCTAATGATTGATATGAGAGTGGGAATACTGCTTCTATGGTCAAAATGTATCACAATAAGTATAATGCTATGAGACTATGACCCAAGGAATCAGGGGAAAAAAAAATTCTGGGTCTTTTGGAGAAAAAAATTGAGTGTTATTAAAAGTGGAAGGGGATCACAAACTGTTCTCACCTCTCTTGCTTTCTTAATGGCATTATCCGATATATCCAAACCAACAACATAGCGTTCAGGACATGCAATTGCAACCACATCATGACCCTGTCATATATGAACAGATCTACTGTTAGCTACAATACCAAAATCATAAAGTTAGTAATAGGACTAAAAACTAGAAAACAGATGCAATCATGCAAACATAACCCATGAACCCAAGATCATGTTACATTTTTTAACATGTGAAGATATTTTGTATCAAAATTCGATAATATTATTTTCTAACTATATGCTTCGGAGACAGTATTTGTCTAAGATTACTTCAAAGTTCAATCTGCTTCTCCTGATACTGAAATAGCGGAGACGATATATCAGTGTCCAAGTAGTACATCATTTAATGCATCTAATTTAGACAATATGACGGGATTATAACTTCTATGGAAGCTAAATGGGTTAACATTAATTGATATATCTGAAAGAGAATATCTAAACTCTTTCTCTTTATTTGTAGCCTGTAGGGGTAAGGTTTTATGTCCCCCCTATTTTTCTCTTGTAGGGGTAAGGTTTTATGTCCCCCCAATTAAATTTTCATTATTAATAAACTGGTAGGGGTCTGCCAAACCCCCCACTCCTACTAAGTGGCTTTATTTGAAAAAAAAAAAAAAAAAAAATATCTGAAAACTCTAAAGGGCACTGGAAAAGAAGTAAAGAAAATCAAACGACTCACACTTCCACATCCAGGGACCAGAGCCCTTCCCTTTGGAAGGACTCCTGTCTGATGAAGATGTAAAATCATAGGTGTTGGCTGTCCCAAATCCCATGGAGTCAGTTCTTGCTCCCAGCATTCTTCCCAACCACCTGAATAGTCATGAGGTATACACATTAGAAGAAAACGGCATACTTAAAAGTCTCAAACAAAAATGCACCCAATCCATCCGAGGCTTCATCAAGCACAGCACAGATTAAGTAAACAAATACTGATTTCAGATGTACGGAGATGAGTAAAAATCCACGGCGGAAGCATAGAGTGAATAGTGCCTCCAAGACTAATCAACTTCAATTTTTTTTTTTTAATATGTAACTTCAATTTTTATTGGTCAAAGGAAATTCAAAGCTAATTGGAATAAAGGAGATTGAGCAATGAGCTGAGACTAGGTCAAAAGCAATGTAGTCAAGATGTCCAGGCGATGCCTAGGCGATTATTCCTGGCTAGGCGAGGCGCTGCCTAGGTGACGCCCAAGCGATGCCTAGGCGATAAAAAAATAAATTAAATATTTATATTATTAAATATATGTAATTTATTATTAATATATCCACATATTACATATATAATAGATATATAATTAGTTTGAAGTTTTCTAACTTTAAAGGTATTGAGTTTTTTTTTTTGTAACTCGGGGTGTCCCCAACCCTTCGGGTCAGGACTAATCCTCGAGGATGTGACGTGAGCTCGTAACTCGCCACACCCATGGAAATAAATATCGCCGAAACCGATATGAAACAGACAATACGTATAAGTTTCAGTAGCCCCCTGTACAATTTTTATACTGATACAAAATGACAGATACACATTTTTTTTTAGCTATTTATGTTTTCATTCATTATCAAATAGTAATTGTGTTTGCTACTTTGTCTTTGAGTCGTTTCCCATGACATTATATTTCGTAAATTTGATTCCTATAAATCATATGATTTTTAAAATATTTAAATTGATTTTTTAAAAGAAAAATAAAACATTATATGTATTGCTTGAAACCGATACTGAAACTGATACGTATAGGTTTTGGTTGAGTCTGATACATCCACCGAAACCGTATTTTTAATCCTTGGCCACACTGGTTAGTCTAGGAAAATCCTGTGCAGGACTAGCCCCAAAGAGGGAGTGAGAAGTCGAACCTAGGACCTTTCGCTTCATGAGGCGTAAATCCCGTGAACCACTGGTCCACCCCTTGGGGTTTTAATAAAGAGGGACCCACTCAGAAGTTTCCCTATAGACAACAGGGTAAGTCGAGAAGTGGGGGAGTTGATCACCAACGGCCATAAACTCTTATGGGGTATAAAATGAGACCTCTTATGAATGAGAAACAATTAATGATCAATCCATTAACACTCATCATTCACTATAAGCTGAATGTCTCACATCCTTAGTGAAAAACCTAAAAATCTCCAATCCGTTGTTCTTGAGCTATTCAACTCTAACAGTTGAGAAATTTTATTAGAGCTTTAAAGAGAGTTTATCCAGCTCAATCAAGGAGCTATTTTCGGATTCAAATCCAATATCAAACACTTGTATTGTAAAATCAAGAATCGGCGGATTCTTGCACTGAAGTGGAAAGCTTCGAAGAAGACAAGAGAGGGTTGGTGTGGGCAATCATCGCTTAGGCAGTCTTTCGAGAGTTTGTTTCTCCTTGCATCAAACATATAGGCCTCTGTAGTAGAATACTTAGATTGGCAGAGTGGGGATCCGGTTTGGATCCCTAAACTTAGGTGCAACTTATTTGATTGAGAAATTCCTGATCTTCTAAGTTTGTTAGCTTTGTTTTGGAGATTACCCCATCTGCATCCACCAAGGATAGCCGGGTTTGGTCCTTAGACAACAAGAGGAGGTTCTCAGTGGGATCTTTTTGCGAGTCTTGCGTCCTAGACCTTTGCCATCTTTTCCTCATCAAGCTGTTTGGTTTCCACGGATTCCATCTAAGGTATCTTTTTTCATGTGGTTGGCAGTATTAGATAAAATCTTGACTATTGATCACCTCAAGCATAGAGGGTGGCAATTCGCAAACAGATGTTTTATGTGCCTCCTTGCAGAGGAATCGGTGGATCACTTGTTGCTCCATTGCCCGGTGGTGAGAGAGGTTTGGTCATATTTCTCTGTGCATTTAGACATCACTTGGATCTTTCTGGACTCCTTTCAGAACTTTTTATCTTGTGGGATGTCAGGGGTGTTCCCATCGCTAGCTGGAGATGTGTGGCCTCTCCTCCCTGGGGCAGTGGTGTGGTCCCTTTAGAAGGAAAGGAATAGGCGGGTTTTTGATAACTCGGCCTCGGAGATTCCCCGCATTCAGACTAGGGTGCGCCTTTTAGTCTCTGCTTAGGGTGCAGTGGGGGAGAGATGGCGGATCCATGGGGGAATGTTTTTCCTCCCTGATTTCCCCATCCTTGTTGTTGTTGTTTTGTCTGTTCTGGTTTGTTTCTCTCCTTTCTTCCTAGGTTCACTATTGGTGATCCCGGGGAGTATCTTCCCTATTTTCAGCTTTTATATTATATCTTTTTTGCCGATCAAAAAAAAAAGAAAGGTCTATCATCACCTGGAAGAAGGATTGTAAAAGTTTGATCTCGACCTGTAAGAGAGATTTTAAACAGTTTGGACTTCACCCGGAAGAAATCTGTACGAGTAAAATCGTGGTAAATCCTTGAAGCTGGAATCTTAAAGGCGGGGATGCAGGCAAGTTGCCGAACCTCGAGAACAAACTCGCTGTGTTTGCACTCTCTAACTCTTTCCTCTATCTTTCTAATTTGCTTCATTTAGAATTGGTAGTTGCATTCCCTTACAAATTTTAATTCCGCAAAAAGGGGCTAAGTTAGATTTTAAATTTGCCAAGACCCTATTCACCCCCCTCTAGGGTCAAATCTTAGGCAACAAGCATTTGACTACATAGTCAAATGCGTGGTGGACTAATCACCGCCCTTATAAAATAGAGTTTAAAAGTGGTTTCAACAAAGGGTTTTAAAGGAGATTTTTAAAATAGGATTTTAAAGAAGGTTTTAAAGAGGGATTTAAAATAGCATTTTAGAAGAGGTTTTGTATGGACCGCCTAGGTGACTGCCCAGTGCCTAGATGCCTAGGCGGTCACCCATTGACTTTCGCCCGCCTAAAGGGGTGCCTAGGCAGTTGAGGCCTAAAAATGCCTAGGCAATGCCTTGACTACATGGGTCGAAAGTTAGAACGTTTTGTGGGGCTGTATGTTAGATCATTTAGATGATTCCTTCGATGCTGTTCCCTAGGTTTCAATGAAACAGATACCTGTCACAAGATGAGACCAACTCATTGGTGGAGATCTTGGATCTGAAAGTAGGATAAGGATAAAGTCCGACTGCCATACCTACAAGAATGCAAATGCTTTGGCAGATGGCTTCTCTAACTATGGTGAATGGATGTCCAATGTCTATGGGGCTGTATTGTAGATCAATTTAGATGATTCCTTTGATGTTGTTCCCTAGGTTGTCAATGAAACTGATACCTTCCACCAGATGAGACCAACTCATTGGTGGAGATCTCGGTTTTGAGAGTACGATAAGGATAAAGTCAGATTGTCATACCTACAAGAATGCAAATACTTTGGCAGATAGTTTGTCTAACTGCGGTGAATGGGTGTCCAATGTCTATGGGACCAGCTCTTAATAAGTCAGGTCATATTGTCATATGTATTCCTCTGCCTCACTAAATTTCCTAATGGATGATAAACAAGTAAAATTATATACAAGAGTAACCAATTTTTTTTTTTTTTGGAATGCTAATCAGTGAACAAAACATGCGAAGCATCACAAACAAAATAAAAATGGAAAGCAAATTTCAATATGCACACAACATTGCTTGTAATAATCAGATATAATCCAACAGAGAATTTTGTATAAAACATAACCCAGACTCCAAAGTCCCAGTTAAAAATTTGGTAAGCCAAAACACTATCATTCAAACAACCGCTAAGGACAACATTTGAGGCAATGCCTAGCTGACTTAACTAGTTTGGGATACTATACTGGCGACTGGACAAATAATAGGAATCATCCATGTTAAGGACTCTACTGACCGAATTACCCAAGGAATTGGATAACTCAGTCATCTTCAGCCTAAGCCAACTTTAAGTCAAATGGGTTTACATACAGTGACTAAAACGAGTTGAATCCAAGTCATATGGGTGTCGGCTCAACAAGTAGGGATCCTAAAAATTTATCTTGATTCTTGACAATCAAACAATTCAGAAAAAAAAGGAGCCCAGAATTCCTCAAATCAAACTGCAAATCTCCCAAAAATCAACAATCAAATCCTTCATGAGTGTTGATACCTGTTGAGTCTTTGTTCAGCAGCTCTTGAATCTTATCTACTTTAGGAGCTGAATTTAGAGTCTTCTCGAAGCTTTCTTTTCCTTCCCTGCTTCGCATCCTTAGTTGTGTCCTAGAAATATGGAATATTTTCAATCGGAAAGGCCGAGCGAAAAGAGCAATGGTTTGGGCCTAATATTGTTTTGTTTTGTTTTTAGTTTGAAATGGAAATTGCTTATTTGTTGTAATCCTAGAGAAGCTAACTGCTGCTGAAGAGGAGATAAGGAGAGAAGACAAATCACAAACAACAAGTATAGACCGTACCTGCTGCAGATAAGAATAGGATTCGACCGCCAGACAAAGGGTCCGGCAGCGGCAGCAGCAGCGAACGATGGTAAACGGCAGATTGAAGCAATGGAGTTGTAGGGGATGAGAACCATTGATTCTCTCACCGCCTCTGGATTTTGGATTTTATAGTCCTACGCAATGTTACCTGGTTCGTCGTTGGCTCCGTTCGAATTCGGTTTCGCAATTCCACGCTATGGAGGAAACCCGGTTCGCTAGGGGTAGGAGGATGAGATAATTTGTTTTTCGGCTTGCTTTAGGTTATTTAGTTTGATTAGCTAAGTAAAACATAATATATATATTATATTATAAAAATATATATCTTTTAAGCATTAAACAATACATTATAATTAATTATTTAAAATTTTTTAAAAATTTGTCTTTATATGAACCGTTTGTAAACTCAAAGTATAAATTTGTCGAACTTAGAAAAAAAATATCAGTAAATTTAAATAAAAAATTTAACAAACTAAGATGGTTTTGAAACCACTATGTAGTTCGCTCAATTTCACGAACCAATCCGAATCGAACCACGAACTAGTTTGGGTTAGCTCGATTCGCAGTTTGCTATAGCATGTAGTGAATTTGGTAACCCTGATCCTATGCCTTTTTAATGGGACTTTCAACATTGAACGCGTGCTTTTGTGAATGTACCTTACAACCCTCAACTCTCGAGACTTTTGAATTCTTGCCCCCATTTTCGAGTAATATAACATAACATCGTCTAAGACTTCAAATTCTCTCAAGTTGTAACCAGACTCCTTGAGTCTGGTTATGGGCTTTGGATTACCTCTTGTGGACACCCGAGCTGCGCTTTCAGGCATCCACACTTCATGGGACACTTGACGATAAAATGGGGGAGAAATCATTTCATTTTCTCCCCCATGATTTTGACTTCTCCCCACTTGATATCTCCCCCCTTTTATCGCCAAGTGTCCCATGAAGTGTGGATGCCCCACCGCCCAGCTCGAGCATCCACCAGAGGTAATCCGAAGCCCCGGTTATGCCCCTAGGTCACCACGTGTCCCTATTGACACTCCTTAATTGTGGTTAAGATTCACTCACCCTTAGGGTTCACTCACCTATCCCTGGTTTTTAGAAACAAAAATATCAATTTTGTTTTCCCGGATAATAGTCACTAACTCCTAGGGTTAAAAAAATTTCATTATTATTTTTCTTCTAAAAACCAAGGTGTGTGAACAGTGAGTGAATAGGGATACGTGGTGACCTCATGGGCATATCCCGACTCCAAGAGTCGGTTACAATTTGAGAGATTTCCGGGTCGTCGTCTAAAATCCTCCTACTTGGTTTAGCATGAATCTTGGGCCCGTTTGCAACATAAGTGTTTATTTATTAATTTATATATATATTTTTTTTGGAGGGGGAGGGGAGTTCCTAACCTTGTTTACTAATAATTTATTTTTAATCAAAACAAACTTATTTATCTATCTATCTATATATCTTCTATACTAATACTATATGCTGGTTGATGCCACATGACATATCTCAAATCTCTCTATTCTCGCTTCAGATTAATGACATGTGTATGCTCACGTGGCATATTACACTTAGCCGAACCAATAAGTTGATGCCATGCCATCACTAATTAAGCCAAGTATTGCATTACACTATATTTATTTTGACTTGAGCAAATTGAGTCTCATAACTCTCTCTTTACATCAATTTTCTGTTGAAAGCAATTTAAAAGATTCTCACCTCCTTTTTTTTTTCCAATTAATTTCATTAATTTTTTTTTTTAATTTTGAGTTGTTCATACACTCATCTTACTTAATTATTATTAAATATCCTTAACATAAGGTGGTGTGGTATTGTAGGCACGTTAGGCTCCTTTGATATTCTCTTTTCATCTGTTATTAAAAGAAGTTATAAAAATGGTTCACCTCCTCCAACCTTTCGTATCTCCTCCTCTGCACTCCTCTCTCCCTCTCCCGTATATTCTCTTCCCCATCCGACTGTTACATCATTCATCTTCTCTACGCTTTCATGTCCCTTCTTTCATGCATATAAGGAGTGTCTTTCCACCTCTCAACGCACTTCCACAGCATCACGAGAACGAGAATAATAACTCTAGCAATGGGGCAAAACTCGGGTCTACACTTAGTAGAAGGATCATGATCGTGGTCGATTCAAGCCTTGAAGCTAAGGGTGTTTTACAATGGGCCCTCACATTGTTCATAGCCAATACACCATAATCCTCATCTATGTAATTAATCCTTCGAAACAAGGTAAGACTTTTCATCCCTTTATTGGATTTATAAGTGTATAGATGAACTCAAACTCGTGTATTGAAATAAGGTCATTGTTTTTATTACAGGGGAGGAGTCTAAAAAGGAAATAAGTCAATTCATGAACTTCTTTACTATATGAAGAATGTATTACATGAAAAGATCTAAGATAAGTATAATTTAGAAGGGTTAAAACTTTTTCTTAAAAATTAATCGTTTTTGCTAATGGACTAAATAATGTTTCAAATATTATATTTATATATATATATATATATATATATAGAATAAGAATGTTCTTAATTAGTTTCATTCATTGTTGCAAATTTGCCTTAAGAAATGGATTTTAGCAAGACTTATGCATGAATTAATACAAAAATCCCAGGTCTTAAACATCAATAAAACCATTAGAAAACGAGAGATTTCAAAAAACATGCCAAATTCTTCATCTATGCACGCATTGCTTTAACAGTTTGTGTGACAATCAAACAGACCAGGGATATTTTTGGATGATGAAACCTTTGGATTAATATATTCGATAATATAATCTTCTTAAAACAAATGTGAAATGTTATGCTATGGCTTTGTTTGTTTCCATGGAAAACAAGTCAAGGAAATGTTTTCCAAGAGAAAATATTATTTTCTGGTGTTTGGAGTCTTGGAAAATTTAGTTTTTCCCTGGAAAATTTTTCTTCAGGATAATGTTTTCCATAAATATAAAAGGAAAACATTTCTCTTAAAATCTGAGAGAAGTTATTTCCATCGTGTGTTCTCGACGACTCTCGGCTCTCGACTCTCAACTGAAACTCTCGACTGAAACTCTTGTTCTTCATCTCCACTATTCTGAATCCAAAACCATCACACTTAGAACGATTTACAGGTACGAATCTCTAACTTTTCACACTCTTCAATCTCCCACCACCACAACCCAGATCTGAAATCTAGGGTTTCTTCTGTTTTTTTTGAAGAAATTTCAATTGTGGGTTCTGTTCTTGGTGATTTTCAAAAGAATATCAATAATATCAACAACTAATCTGAATCTCTATTTTTAGAATCAAAATCTTCTTTCGTTTCAAAGTTTTAGCAAAGATTTTAACAACACTTCGTTGTTAATGGTGGCTTAATTTGTGTGATTATTGCAATTTTAGCAACTAATCTTCCTTCCCTGTTTACTTTATTTTTCATTGCTGGTTTTAATCATAATTTTTTTATCCAAGTTCATTGCATGTGATCGAACAGACCAGATCGATCACGATTATGTACTTTTTTTTATTGGATCTATTTCTAGTCGCATTATCAGATCTTTGGGTCTAGGTTTTTTTTGTTTTTTTGGTACTGGGATCTTGGATAATTGAATGATTTTGTCTCCGGTTATATTTAGGATTTAGCTTGTTGATTTGTTAAAATTCATGTTTGTATGGTTGGTTTTGGCTGTTGAGATGTTATGGGATCAGTCGATAGTGGAGTAGATTGTCTGTTTGGGTCAAGTATGTATACGGAGGCTGAGGGATTTGTTGTTGTGTTTAATTTTCTTCTGATAATCAAGCAAGACATTTGAGATTTTTTTTTGAAATTTGCTCAAATTCTATAAATTATTTTTGATGTTGTTATGAATGAAAACAACATGGTATTTTCCTTTTCTTTTTCGTTGTACTGCATTATTTGTTAGATGTTAATCTTGCATTGCTGATTTATTTGAGAATTCTCATTGTGTATAGATGAATAGGTTTTGATACCTGGATGCTTATACAATACTGGTATTGAAAACACTCGAATGCTTGCATAATATTTATTAAGTGTTTCATACTATAATCATCATTGATGCTTAGTGATCACATGACCCCAATTTGTCTGCCTAATAATTAATAGAAGTACCATTATCTAAGGTTAATATTTAGTATTGTTAATCGAATAATTAAATTTTCCATTTAATTATGTACGTATAATAAGTGTCAAAGTTTAACATACTTATTCTATGTTTTAGATATGAGGATTCATCGCATCATTGACAAGCGTAAGGTCAAAGCTGGCATTTTAGCTTCTGCTGCAGCAGGCTTTGCCTGTCTCCTTACTGCGTACTATACAAAATGCCTTAAAAGAGCGCCTTCCATCAATAGGGATGAAGAAAGAAAAATATTTGTGAATCGAATAATTAACGGGAGAAATAGAGATTGTTTAAATCAAGTGAGAATGAGTAAGGAGTGTTTTTACAGGCTGTGTACTATCTTAAGAGAAACTTCACGAGTAAGTGATTCTCTTAACGTTAGTGTGGAGGAACAAGTGGTTATGTTTCTGCACACGCTAGGCCATAATGTCAGAAATCGAGTGATTTCTTTTCGGTTCAGTCGTTCAGGAGAAACAGTTAGTCGGTACTTCAACAACGTATTACAAGCAGTAATTAGCTTGTACAAGGATTTAGTTAGACAACCAGCTGGGATTGAAACACCGCCAGAATAAGGAACGATCGTAGATTTTGGCCATACTTTAAGGTATACATGTAACTATTTCCTTATTTATAGAAATGAGTATATTTGTTTTATATTGGTCTTACAATCTATTTAATTATTCAATAGGATTGTGTGGGAGCGATTGACGGGACACATATTAAATGTTCAGTGCCCATTGAAGATCAGGCTAGGTTTCGTGGTCGAAAGTTATATACCACGCAAAATATAATGGCAGCATGTTCATTTGACCTAAAGTTCACCTATGTATTAGCTGGTTGGGAAGGATCTGCTGCGGATCCAGTTGTCTTGGCCGATGCATTAAAGAAAAAAATAAATTAGTGGTCCCCGAAGGTATTGCCAATTATAAAATAGTAAATAGGTATTAATTTTAATAACAACAAAATAATGACATTTGAAAACTTTTTGTGTAGGTAGATAATGACTTTTACTTTTTTGTGTAGGTAAATATTATCTTGTTGACGCGGGATATGGGAATCAACCTGGTTTTCTTGCCCCATATCGTGGTACACGCTATCACTTGAATGAATATAGTGGAAGGATTCCTGAAAGCCAAAATGAATTGTTCAATCATCGTCATTCATCACTACGGAATTGTATTGAACGAGCATTTGGAGTGTTGAAAAAACGCTTTCCAATATTAGATTCAACACCTCATTTTTCATTTGCCAACCAAGTTAAAGTAGTGATAGCTTGTTGTGTTATCCACAACCACATTATGGGTGTAGAACCGAATGATCAGTTTATGCAAGAAACGGATCAAGAGTTACAAAGACAACAACTAGGATCACGTATGACACAAAGAGAACAAAGAGATGAGCATAGTAGGTGGGCGAGTACAAGAGACGAAATGGCTGCAACCATGTATGCAGATTTTAGACGTGGTCGAAGAAATTGAGTTAACTTGTGATGTCATATTATTGAGTTAACTTGTAAAACGTTTTTGAACATGTTATGTAGTTGAATAATTTGTTACCTTATTTTGTTATATTTGTGAAAATGAAGCTTGTTAGGTTATATAGTTGAGTAAATTATATATTATCGTTGTGTTTAATCTCTTAATGTTTATTATTATTCGTTTTACTTTCTTGACATGAATTGTTAGTTTGTGAGCTGAAACATGCCTTGTGGGGATTTAGGTCACCGTGGATACAATCTTTTGAGGTTTGATTAGAGATTTTTTGAGTTTTCTTCAATCACATTAAGTAACTTGTCGGGTTATGTAATTTATTAAACTTGTTCATTATACTTTCTTTCTACCTTGTTTATAATACCTATTCGTACTCCTTGACTTTTATGTGAAGAGATGAAGAGTTCAGAATCAAAAAAAGAAAGTAGTAACAAGAAGAAACATGAGAAAAAGGGAAATCAATTAAGGTGGACAAATATAATGGATCGTTGTCTGATAGAGGGTCTTGTAGAACAAGCAGCTCTTGGTAACAAAATTGACAAGACATTCAAGACAAAAACATTTACAACTGTATGCAATGATCTAAGTTCAAGATTCAATAAGGACATAAGACACGACCATATAAAGAATCGGATGAAGACTATCAAAAAGCAATATTTGGCTATTAAGAAGCTTTTGACCGTAAGTGGCTTTGGTTTTGATGCAACAACTAAGACAATCATCGCAGATGATAATGTTTGGAATGACTACATTAAGGTATAATATATATGAGTATGTAATAAGTTTTTTAAAGCTCATATTTGATTTATGTTTCTATCGGAATTAACTTTTATTATCTACAGGTACACCCTGATGCTGCTGATTTTCAATATAAGACTATTGAAAATTGGGTAGAGATGGGAATAGTTGTTGGCGACGATCAAGCGACTGGAAGTATGGCTAAAGCGGGCCTTGATTTTGGTGATGAGTTTGACTGTGCAAATGTTGAACAATTCCCAAGAATGAACGAAGAGTTTGGAATTGACGATATTGCTGAGGGCACAGAAGCATCGACCGAACAAAGCAAAGGTCCTCAAGCTACATCATCTACGTCCAGACGTCATGGAAAGAAGCCTCGTGTGTCTGATGAATTAGTCCAAATTATTGATCGTGTAGCAACGAGTATGGATAAGATAGCCGAAGCAATGCATACAGACATTGAGGCTGCGTATGCATCAGACTTGTATGCAAAAGTGATGAAGATCGAAGGTTTTGAGTTTGATTTCCTCGATGATGCATTTGAAATCTTAAATGGTGATGACAAACTTTCCAGGGCATTTCTCGCTAGAAATGAAAGAGGAAGGAGGAAGATGTTAGAAAAGATGGTTAATAAGGATGGTGCTAGTAAAAGTAGTTAGCTAGTTATTTTAGTTTTTAGTACATATGTTCTGTTTTTGTTGGTATCGACTTGCATCCGGTTATTTTACTATTTTGGCTTGCTTCTTGATTGACATGGATTAGGTTATATTTTGAAACTATGGATTGACACATTAGGTTATTATTATGTCAATGGATTGGTACATTTGATATCGTTATGTTAATATATTATGATAGATTAGGTTATATTTTGATCTTGTATCCAATGAGAAACAATGAGGTCATAATTGGTGGCCCCATATTGAGCCAGTATTGTGGGAGGATTCTTTCTCTCCCTTGACAGAAGGGAGGATTCTTTCCAATTAATTTGTAACCCAAATTCTCGCGAACTTCACTTCAGTAGCCAAACTAGTTACTGTCATGCCTATGGCATTTGTTCAGGTATTTATAAAACCCATGGTCTAATTTTATTTGGCATTATGAACCAGTTGTATGCTCTCTATCTCTTACAAGATCATTGAGTTTATTTTCTCAAGACAGTGTTAGGCATCCCTTTTATGTATGAACAAACTAAACTGACATGGGGGCTATCTTTTGGGTGTATGGGTTATGAAACTTTAGAGTAGTTTGCTGCTTGGAGCTGCAAGGAGTATATTGGTTTTGGAGGTACATTTGTTCATTTAGATTATTTGGCTACTGACACTTGCTGATTTCACTTGCTGATTTGATACAGTACAAGCAACCTTGAAGATACACTTGCTGATTTATTTAGCGGTTTTGGAAGTTGGGGCAGTTTTGGCTGTGAAGAGGCTCAAGGATGTGACAATTCCTGAGAAGGAATTCAAAGATAAGATCGAAGCCATTGGAGCCATGGATCACGAAAATCTGGTTCCTCTCAGAGCTTACTATTTCAGCAATGAGGAGAAGCTTCTTGTCTATGATTAAATGACCATGGGAAGCTTATCTGCACTTTTGCATGGTGAGCTTTTCTTCTGTTTTTTTAAATTCAGTCAAGTAACTCAACCGAGTTTCAAGTCGACTCGCCAAGTTTTCGAACTATGGTCTTAACATGTCTTAAGATAAAGAAACTAAAATACTGAAATAAATAAACTAAAACAGAGTTTATCCCTTTAATAGGGATTTATGTAAATATTAGAGACTGAATTAAGTGGAATGGGGGCAAGAGAGCTCTTGGCTGCCAACCCATACTTGTCGAGCATGCTCTTCCTTGAACATGACGATGCCCCTGCATCAATGTATAAACTTTTTTTTATTGGTAAAGGTGCCTGTTTGTTGTTTGCTACATGCAGTGGATGCTTCCGCCAAACATTTTGTCTGTTTCAGTCAGATGGCCAATTTTTCATCTATTCATTCTGGATGAAAGTGGAAGAATCAAGATCTTTTTGCAATAAGCAATGGCTTGATTAAAACAGTCTCCAGAGTTTGCTAGAAGCTGAAAGGACTGTTATTCGTCAAGTTTAATATGAGTTATTGGGTTGAATAAAACGATGATCCAAGTTCGGTAGAAAAGTAACGACACTTGCTGATGAAATCTTGATTAGATTGAGTCTCTTGAACTTGGCAAAAATAGGGAGTTACCTTTCACTTGAAGTCGTAAATGGGTGTTCTGCAGCATACTGGACATTTATAATAGAGATTATTATTAGTGATAGGAATTGTTCTATTTTATTTTATTTTTGGAGTCCCTTTGGTTGGTGTCGAATACTTTTGTATTTACACTACCCTCTGATGAAGTGCAATTTTATAAATGTATTTAACTATAAAATGCTTTTGTCCCGTAACAAATACTTGGTGTAAAAAATATGCTCTTGTTCCCCTGTGCTTCTATTTTTTATGCTCTCCTTTTTTATTTTTTATTTTCAGTGAGGAAGAAGCGAAGAAGAACATTTACTCGGTGTCAACTAAGCACTATTTTGCTTTTGGATGCATTGTGTCTGAGGAAATTTCGTACAAGATCTAAGGTGGTACAGCAACTCATTATCAGCATATGCTTTCTATTATTTCTGTTCAAATGTGAGTCATAATTGGTAATTGGTATCGTCATTGAAAAAATGTACAGAATTGCCTAAAGTCCGGTGGGTTCTTCCCAATTCTTACTTGGATATAAAGAATAAAGATTACGGAGGTATGCAACTGGTTGATATTAATATTATGCCTTCTCTTATATCTTTTGTTGATTTCCTGAAGCATTGCAGTCAGTAAGCAGACTTATTCATAAGATGTGAAAACAGTGATGTGTACATGATGCCTTTGTTTTACTGCTAATATTTTCATTTAGACATTATTTTGTATTGGACCGTTGTGCTGTATGTGTTTTGGATTACTGGACGTCTCACACTCACATGCACACACACACACAATCACACACACACACACACACACACACTGGCATATTATTTATACATAATGATTGGCGCTTATATAGTTCAGTATATCTAAGGTATTAGAGAATAGAAAAGGGAACTCTTGTCCTTGTACATTCTCCAGTAAAGGTTGTGGATCTGCTTGTCTTGTGGATTTAAGTTGCCGTCTGTTTGGCCATCCTGCTATTGGGTTGTTATATCCATTAAAAGTTGGCGATGAAACGGACAGCATCCTAGCTTATGAATATAAAGTGGAGTCCCCAGACCTTGGCATGTCTTGAAAGAATCTGATCATTCTTGCACCTTGTAGACTTGGTGGTTTGCAATTTGGCTTTTGCAATTAGCCATTTAGGGTTAAGATTTGATGATTACTCCTTATCTTGTATTCTGGCGTTTATTTCATTTGGCAGGGGAACCTTTTATTGATGGAAGAGCCGTTCCATATGATCCCAAGTACCACGAGGAATGGGTAAGGAACAATGCACGGGCAAATGAGAGGTCCAGGCGCAATGACAGACCTCGTAACTCTGATAGGTCGAGGAACTTTGAAAGAAGAAGAGAAAATATGCAGAACCAAGATTTCCAGAATAGGGAGATGCTTCCAATGCCTAATCGGGATATGGAGAACCCTGTGCCTAACACGGGAGGTGGACTAAATGTATCTTATTTCCCGCATATTTAGTGGAATTATTTGATACAAGTGGACTAAATGTATCTTATTTTCTTGTAATTATAGTATACCATCATTTTCTTGTAATTACAGGTGGGCTAAACGATTAGTGGAATTATAGTATTAACAGGCATGTGATTTAGTGGAATTATAGTATTAACTCTTGTGAGTTTGTGACAATTTTTTTCCTTCTAGCCAAACAGTAGAAAATATTTCCAGAGATTGTTTTTCCTTCTAGCCAAATAGTAGAAATTAGAATGGCATGGAAACTTTTCCAGGAAAATAATTCTCTCGGAAAAATTTTCTTTTCCATCCCATTTTCCGTGCAAACAAACGCAGCCTATGGGTCTAATAGGTACAAACTGAAATTGCATTGGTGGGAGAGAATGATAAAAGCCCAATCATAGTGGAAGAGACAAAGAAACATGAGTGTCACTACTGGTTCTTGTGCAGAGAAAGTGCTCGATGACTTGGTGCTTGCTGATGTGGGCGGGGAATAGGCTGGGAGGAGGGGTCGTCTGAGTATTGTATCCAAAATGCGAATTGCAGTGAGAATGAAAAGCAGGAAACTTGGAGGTTACTATTAAGTGTCAAAAAGATTTCTGACTCTTGGCTTGAACAAAACATTTCATTGTTATAAGTCTTGTGGCAATGGAGAGTCTGATCTTATTTCATGAAAGATGTTATTGTAATATTTGTTAATAAAATATAGAAAAATATTAAGTGAATTTTGATGGTGAATGAAAAGGCTGAGAGTTGTCATTATGCAAGTCATTGGCTATATTATGTTGAGTGTGAGACATTAGGTTGGGTTGTGGTACCAATGGTGCACCCAGTCGTTGTGAACTATCTATGGCTTGTCCTGTGTCAATTGACTCACCGAAGAAGAGAGTGTAAAGTTAAATGATCTTAAATGTGTAAATAAAAAGAGGATAACAACCAGGTGATAATTTTTGAGAATTGACATGTCTTATATATTCTTTTGTGACCAATACTATATGTCAGTTGATCTATTTGTGGCATGTCTTACAATCCAGGAAAATATTAGCTGATCTGGTGAATGCCCGAGCCAAGCGCTCAGGCATCCACAAATGATTGGACATGTGGCATTTTAAAGGGGGGAAATATCAAGTAGGGAGAAGTCAAAATCATGGGGAGAAAATGAAATGACTTCTCCCCCAAATTATCGCCAGGTTGTCACGACAATTCGTCCAGCAATGTTTGCATGGCCTTGGTGGTGGCACTATTGGTGTGTCTTTTTATCTGTTGTAAAAGGGTAGTTTAGTCGCCAAAGTCTTAGTGGTATTTTTGTAATAAAGGAGTATGACTCCACCAGCACATAGGATGTTTCCTTCTGCCAACATTTAAAAGGTTTATATTCCACCTTGTAGGGGAGGTGGTAGTTCACTTGAGTGGGTTGTCTTTGCACCATCTTTGATCACCTGCTCCCCTAGTGTCCTTTATTTCCAGTACTTGTATAGTGTCTTGTAACCTTTTCCTTTATGCAATAATATTGATCTTTGCTTCTTTCTTGTGCATTGTGGTGTGCTTTACTCTTGTTCTTAGGTAACTATTTGAATAGGTTGACTTGATCAACGGATTGATCAAGTGCCGCATGAGATTTACCTGGCAACGTAAATTGCCCGTGACAGTTGGTATCAGAGCAAGGTCGTGATCGTGTATTCAAGACTAGAAGACATTGTACAGGGGACAGGAGCGCACACTAACAAGGATCGTCTGGACGATTTGGAAGCACAGACAACACAGATTGATGGGATGTTGCATACCTTGGTGTAGATGGATGACCGAGTAAGCAACATGGAACAAGGACACCAGGAATTGGCCGGATCAGTAGAGACCTTGACCGAGGACGTAAATGGGACAGTGGATGCTCTCTAGGCCAAGATTGAGGAGCTCTCAAACCGGTTGAATGTGCTTACCATGGCAGTTGGTTCGCACCCTCAGGGCCCTACCGAGGCATATAGTGGGGTGAAGGTGCCAGAGCCTCGCTTGTACAGTGGTGCGAGAGATGCAAAAGAGCTTGAGAATTTCTTGTTCGACATGGAATAGTACTTCCGAGCCGTGAGACAGGAATCAGAGGAAGCCAAAGTCTCAACAGCAACAATATATCTATCGGGTGATGCCAAGTTATGGTGGCGTACACGATACGATGACATTCAGAATGGGAGATGCGTCGTGGATACTTGGGCGGACTTGAAGCGGGAGTTAAAATCCCAATTCTTGCCCGAGAACGTGGAGTACATCGCTAGGAGGAATTTGCGACAGTTGCATCAGACAGGCGCGGTGCGTGAATATGTGAAGCGGTTCTCGGCCCTCATGTTAGACATCAAGGACATGTCCAAGAAAGATAAGATGTTCTACTTCATGGAGGGATTGAAACCTTGGGCATAAGCCGAGTTGTAGAGGCAACGTATTCAAGACTTAGCTTCAGCACAAGCAGCAACAGAGCATTTGAATAACTACTCCACAAATGACCCTAACAAGAAGAAGGTGACTTCGACCCACACTAGCCACAATAAATCTTCTCGACCATTGAATCGGAAGAAGCATAACAATGGAAAGTCTGGGCCAAGCAAAGAAGCTTTAACATCAAAGGGTTCGAGTTCTAAGCCGATGCAGTGCTTTCTATGTTGTGGACCGCACCGAGTAGCAGTTTGTCCGCAGAAACAAGCCCTCAATGCCCTACAGGCATCAGTGAGTGACTCGGCTATGCATGAGGAGTTGTCCGAGAGTGATGATGATGAGGAAGAGTAGCCTAGGATGGGAGCCATCAGGTTGCTTAATGCTCTTAAGACTCAGGGTGATGAGAAGGCGCCACAGTCAAAAGGGCTCATGTTCGTTGATTTAAAAATCAATGGGAAGGCCACCCGTGCCATGGTGGATACGGGGCAACACATAACTTTGTTGCGGAAGGAGAAGCTAAGCGACTTGGATTAAAGCTAGAGAAAGATTCAAGTCGCATCAAAGCCGTGAACTCAGCAACGAAGCCTATTCACAGGATAGCCAAGGGGGTGCCTATTGAAGTGGGAGCTTGGTCAGGAAAGACTAACTTGACAGTGATTCCCATGGATGACTTCCAGGTCATTATGAGGATGAAGTTCTTGCAGGAATCTAAGGCCGTGCCAATGCCGTACCTGCGATCGCTGTGCATCTTTGGTGACTCTCCATGTATGATTCCAACAGTGGCAAGCAAAGGTGGAGAGAAGATGCTTTCGGCCCTACAGCTTAAGAAAGGGTTGAAGAAAGGAGAGATGATTTACTTGGCTACGTTGAGGGAAGAGTCTCAACTAGAGCAAGATCCAGTTCCGAAGGAAGTGACCGAGGTGTTGGCAAATTTTGCTAGCGTGATGCCTGACAAGTTGCCAAAGTCCCTTCCTCCTCGTCGAGCAATTGATCATGAGATAGAACTTGTTCCCGGGGCTAAACCGCCTGCTAAAGCCCCTTATCGTATGGCCCCTCCGGAGCTTGCTGAACTTCGGAAGCAACTTGATGATCTCTTGGAGTCAAGCTTCATTCGTCCCTCCAAGGCACCATTTGGGGCACCAATCCTCTTCCAGCGCAAGCATGACGGGAGTCTGAGGCTTTGCGTGGATTACCGAGCACTAAACAAGTTGATCGTGCGGAACAAGTATCTCATCCCATTGATTGCCGATTTGTTCGACCAACTTGGGACAGCCAAGTACTTCAGTAAGCTTGATTTGCGGTCAGGCTATTATCAAGTTCACATCACGGAGGGCGACGAACCTAAGACGACTTGTGTGACGAGATATGGCGCATTCGAATTCATGGTGATACCTTTTGGCCTTACCAATGCACTAGTTACCTTCTCAACACTGATGAACTAGATATTCCATGAGTTCCTGGACAAGTTCGTTGTGTTCTATTTGGATGATATTGTGGTATATAGCTCAACTCTTGAGGAGCATGTTGAGCATTTGCAAAAGGTGTTAGCCTTGCTAAAGGAGAACCAATTGTATGTTAAGAAGGAGTGCTCATGTGTGCAGGAGCACATTAGTTTCCTTGGTCATGTATTAGGCGAAGGAAAAGTGAGAATTGAGGAGGACAAGATCCGATCTATTCAAGAGTGGGAGCTACCTACAACTACCACCGAGCTGCGATCCTTCCTAGGCCTTGTGAATTACTATTGTAAGTTCATTAAAGGCTATTCAGCAGCTACAACACCATTGACTGACTACTTAAGAAGGAGCATGCTTGGGTATGGTCAAGGGAGTGCCAGGAAGCCTTCGAGAGACTGAAGCTTACCGTGGCCCAACATCCTGTTCTTGCACTGCCAGACTTGGTAAAGCCTTTTGAAGTACAGACTGATGCGTCAGACTATGCTATTGGAGGAGTGTTGGTGCAAGAAGAACATCCGGTTGCTTATGAGAGCCGAAAATTATCTGAAGCGGAGCATCGCTACACGACTCAAGAGAAAGAGTTGCTTGCCGTGGTGCATTGCCTTCGGGTGTGGAGGCATTACTTACTTAGATCAAAATTTGTGGTGAAGACCGAAAATGTTGCTGTGTCTCACTTCATGACGCAGAAGAAACTCACGTCCAAGCAAGCGCACTGGCAAGAGTTGCTAGCGGAATTTGACCTTGAGTTAGAGTACAAACCGGGTCGGTACAACAATGTTGCCGATGCATTAAGTCGCAAAGCGGAACTTGCGGCCCTAAAGAGAGTGATGCATAGGAGTGTGCAGCGGGTGCAGTCTACCATGCACGATAAGATCCGTGAAGGGTTGAAGACCGATCATCAGCCGAAGGTGATTTGGCCGCTAGTTGAAAGTGGCAAGACTCGTCGCTTCTGGATCAATGACGGACTTCTTTACACAAAAGGAAGTCGCATCTTCGTCCCAAGGATGGGGGACTTGAGGAAGGATCTTATACTAGAGTGTCATGATACTCTTTGGGCAGGCCATCAGGGATGGCGTCGCACATACGCCTTGCTAGAACGGGGTTACTACTGGCCTCGTATGCGAGATGATGTTGCAGAAAACGTAAAGACTTGTCTTGTGTGCCAACAAGATAAGGTGAAAAGGAATAGGCCTCTGGGGCTCTTGAAGCCATTACCTATCCCTAGGAGACCATGGGAGAGTGTCTCTATGGACTTCATTTCAGCCTTGCCAAAAGTGGGGGAGTTTGGGTCGATCCTGGTGGTGATTGACAGATTCTCAAAGTATGCTACTTTCATCCCCTCACCATTGCACTGTTCAGCAGAGGAAGCAGCTTACTTGTTCATGAAAAATGTGGTGAAATACTAGGGTGTGCCTCAGAACATTGTGAGTGATAGATACTCAAGATTCACAGGAAAGTTTTGGTCAGAATTGTTCAAACTTCTTGGGACCAAGCTCAACTTCTCAACAAACAGTCATCCTCAGACTGATGGCCAAACCGAGTGTTTTAACGCTCTCCTTGAAGAATACATTCGACACTTTGTCAGTGCCAATCAAAAGAATTGGGTGAACTTGCTCGATGTCGCTCAATTTTGCTTCAACTTACAACAAAGCTTTTCTTCAAACAAGAGCCCATTCGAGCTAGTAACCGGGCAACAACCACTAACGCCTCATACAGTCGTTGTCGGTTATCAAGGAACCAGCCCCAGCGCATACAAGTTTGCCAAAGAGTGGAACAAGAATGCAGACATTGCCCGAGCTTACCTTGAGAAAGCCGCTAAAAGGATGAAGAAATTTGCGGATCCAAAGAGGAGGCAAGATAAGTTCAAGGTGGGAGACTTAGTGTTGATAAAGCTAAATCCAGTTAACTTGAAGTTCTTTCGTAAAGGCAACAAAAACTTAGTTCACAAGTACGAAGGACCATTTCCTCTCACTGAAAAGGTGGGAAAAGTCTCCTACAAGGTGAAACTGCCTGAGTCATTTCGTAGATATCACCCGGTCTTCTATGCCAGTGTGTTAAAGCCGTATAATGCAGACAAGGAAGACCCCACTCGCAACACTCCGAACCGGCCTGCAGCTACTGTAACAACCTTACCCCAAAGAAAAGTTGAACGTATTGTTGCGGATCATCATGTCCAAGCATCACCGACCAGGCCCGCGCACATGGAGTATTTGGTAATATGGAAAGGGCTATCCGACGCCGAAGCTAGCTGGGAACTAGGCGTCACCCTTCTCCCCTTTGCAGATAAGATTGAAGAATACTTAGCGAACAAGTCGACGAGGGCGTCAACTTAACAAGTGGGGGAGTATGTCACGACCATTCGTCCAACAATGTTTGCATGGCCTTGGTGGTGGCACTATTGGTGTGTCTTTTTATCTATTGTAAAAGGGTAGTTTAGTCGCCAAAGTCTTAGTGGCATTTTTGTAATAAGGGAGTATGACTCCACCAGCACATAGGATGTTTCCTTCTGCCAACATGTAAAATGTTTATATTCCACCTTGTAAGGGAGGTGGTAATTCACTTGAGTGGGTTGTCTTTGCACCATCTTTGATCACCTGCTCCCCTAGTGTCCTTTAGTTCCAGTACCTATATAGTGTCTTATAACCTTTCCCTTTATGCAATAATATTGATCTTTGCTTCTTTCTTGTGCATTGTGGTGTGCTTTACTCTTGTTCTTAGGTAACTATTTGAATAGGTTGACTTGATCAACAGATTGATCAAGTGCCGCACGGGGATTTACCTGACAAATTAAATTGCTCGTGACAAGGTGCCCAATCATTTGTGGATGCCCGAGCATAGCACGGGGTTTTTGCTAGTAAGTACGTATTTGGATCAATAAGTAAATAATTACTTAATAGCAGTGTTGTAAGCACTCCCTCAGTGTTAATGCTTAATAAAACGGGATTTACTCAATGTAATATACCCACGAGAGATTCTCCTATGCATTTGCATGAGAAAAATCACGAGTCACCTCAGGAAGTTTAATTTTTTTTTCTTGATAAAAGCGATTAAGTGGGAGTGAGGGTTTGGCAAGCCCTTACAATTTATTAATAAAAAAATAAGAGGGGGACATAAGCCTCACTCTTACAAATATTAGATGTCATTAACATTTCTGATGTATTCCAATCCTACTTTATCAATGAGAATATGAACTCTAAGCTTAACAGAACACTCAAGAGCTGAATAAAGAGTTCCTGAACTTTAAACAATACAATAAAGATTGGCCAAAAAAATCTGCATAACCATTAGCTTCTCTGTAAATGTGACGAATCAAAGAACAAAAATCCATCATTTTAAAAATCTGCTTATTTGAATACCAATTCGTCCAAAGATGATTTACTATGTCATTCCAAGCATCGACAAGAATTTTGGAGTCTGATTCAAAGTTCACCTGAGACACCCCAAGGTTATGACAAAGCTTTAGACCATGAAGAAGGGCTCTGGTCTTAGCATTAATGTTTTTGCTCAACACACCATAATAGGAATAGAAAGTAGCAATAAAGTTTCCTCCTTGATCTATGAGAATATCACCTCCGCCTGCTTCACCAAAGTAGCCTCTGGCAGCACCATCAATGTTTAATTTAAGTCATCCATGGGGCGGTCTAAACCATTTCATATGGATAGTAGATTTGGGTCGAAGTGATAACCGGATTAGTGATATTCAGAATAGAAAGCTTGTACCTGTTATTCTTAAGATGAATCCCTATGTTAACAACCCAACAATTAATATGGTCAATAATAAAGCTCTGGGGCTTCTTAGTGTCTCGTCATGTACTTCAATTGGTGTTTTTCCATGGAATTATCAAATGGGGAGATTGTAAGGTCCATATTTGATATTAGCTTATTAAAAATTTTGAATATTAAAATTTGTGGTTAAAAAATTAACCACATTTCATATAATTCAAATTCCACATGAAAAAAAGAAGAAAAAGTATTAGTTTACCTTCATTTGAGTTCGTCGGTTCTAAAACCCAAACTTGACTTGTCTGCTTTCTAGAACCCGAGCAGTGGAGAAGACTGGTGGCGTATCGATAGACCGAGGAGGCAGAGGTATGACATTGACCCTCTAATATTATAGTATTTAGTTTTTTTTTTTCCTATCTATATATTATCATTTTAATATTGTTGTCATTATCCTCATATAGGCTATTAGTCGATGTAACTAC